>CAXITT010000220.1:947954-965611 GCA_964033795.1 Lymnaea stagnalis
ACGCAACAAGGGCGTGGGGGGCACCACACAACAGCGACGCAACAAGGGCGTGGGGGGCACCACACAACAGCGACGCAACAAGGGCGTGGGCGGCACCACACAACAGCGACGCAACAAGGGCGTGGGGGGGCACCACACAACAGCGACGCAACAAGGGCGTGGGGGGCACCACACAACAGCGACGCAACAAGGGCGTTTCTGTTCGGGTCGCAATTCGTAAATCTACCCCTAAACTACCCCGCTGTTTTTATTCCCATCACTTTTCATGATGCTAAGTGATTGCTGGCGGGCCGTATGTTCTGCAGGCCCGCTTACATAATGATAAGTGATTGCTGGCGGGCCGTATGTTCTGCAGGCCCGCTTACATAATGCTAAGTGATTGCTGGCGGGCCGTATGTTCTGCAGGCCCGCTTACATAATGCTAAGTGATTGCTGGCGGGCCGTATGTTCTACAGGCCCGCTTACATGATGCGAATTATAATACATTTTATTTGTTTTCTTTCCAGGAATACTTTTCTTGATGTGAAGAAAGTTCCATGCAAGGTGTAACGTCGATGCTCAAATCGAACAATTTAAAAATCAGACAAGCAGAATTACAGAAAGTTTCACATTTAAAAGAGTAAATTGTAAAAACTCAGGGATTTTTTGAAGTAAAAGTGATTACCGGTTCTTTTTTCGGATAAATTTTCAATAATGAAAACTAGAGCAAGGAAATCACTTAATGGTGGGCAGTCACCACAGTCTAAAGTGATTGGGAGGACTGTCCCAAAATGTTCCTTCAGCAACAATACCGGTATGCACTGTGAAGAGAAAAGGAGAAGGTCCACATCTTCATCAGTGAAATCATCTAAACCATTTTCACCATACAAGACATGTAAGTCGATGTCTCAAACAAATATCGATTTATATGGCACAAGTCCACAACACAAAGTGTGGTCTTCTTTGAAACGAACGAGTACACCATTTGTGTTAGGAGAGAATGGTGATGAAAATAGCACTGAGCACGGGCAGCCAATTTTTAAGATCATAGATGATGAAGTTTCTTTTAATCTGAATAGTTCAAGACACTTTCTAATAGAGAGCACCACTAATGAGAGTCAAGGTAGAACCAGGCCTAGGAGAACACAAGAAATGACATCTGAAACCAATCTTTTAAAAAGGGGTAGGGACGGAGGAACGGGCATGTTAGAAATGCAACCACCAAACAAGAAAAGCAAAAGGACATCGTCCACACATCAAAGTAATGAGTTGAATCCAAGTAAGAAAAGCAAAAGGACATCGTCCACACATCAAAGTAATGAGTTGAATCCAAGTAAGAAAAGCAAAAGGACATCGTCCACACATCAAAGCAATGAGTTGAATCCAAGTAAGAAAATTAAGAAATCCATTGCGATAAAAGACAATCATCAACAAAAGGAAAGTTTGCTGCTAAGCTCAAATAGTAAAACCAAACTGAGCACAATGGATAAACCAACTGTTAAACTCTTAGCTGGCAAGAAAAAACTACAGAACTCAATGAATGAGCCGATTGGTAAACTCTTAATAGGCCAGAAAAATCTACAGAAACCAATGAATGGACCAAATGCTAAAATTTTAACTGACAAGAAAAAACTACAAAACTCAATGAATGGACCAAATGCCAAACTCTTAACTGGCAAGAAAAAACTACAAAATTCAATGAACGGGCCAACTGCTAAACTCTTAACTTGCAAGAAAGAACTAAGAAAAACCGAATCAAGAGTTAGCAAAACTTCATTAAGAACACTCAGTTTTTCCCGAGTGGGTAATTCAGACCATAAACGATTAAGAAAGAGAAGCACTAACTCTGTAAAGTCAACTACATCACAAAAAATAGACGGACAATTGAAAGGTTTGCCGACACCACAAGAAGTTAGCCTTAATAAGACTCCTAATCCAGATGTAACATCATCTCCTGCTAAGAAAATCACCAGGGCAAGCACTGGTAGTAAACTTATGAGAACATCACCAACTGAAACAAAGAAATCAACCAGTACAGCCAGAAAATCAAGTCAAGCTAACAATTCATCAGATTTACAAAAACCTGGCAAAAAGACACGTCTTGCGGAATCTCTTAAAAAAACTGATATTGTTGTATTAAAAAAATCGACATTTCAAGGAAGAGCCATCAACTTATCAAGAAGACGAAATTCACAAAATAAAACCAAAGATTCTCAAATGTTGAAGACCTTACCTCAAGTATCAGTAGAAAACAAAAAATATGCAATACTTAAAAGAAGAACATTTCCTACTCAAAAATCTACAAATAAAAGCAGCTTAAGTTCAGAATCTCACAAGTCGGAAAAGGACCCCAAATCAGCCACACACAAATCTGGAAGAACAGGTCTTAAAAATGACACGTTTGAGTCTGTACAAGAAATTGTTGAAAAGAAAGCTAGGCCAAAAAATGCCGGTTGTGGCGCTAAGCAGTCTGTTGTTAAAGGCGAAGACAAAATGGCATTTTATGACACGAACAATCTGCATGGTGATCAAACTAATCTGATCAATGACACAATAAGGAAAGAAAATAATGAAAATTCTCAATACTTCAGTCCAACAACGTCTGGATCTTTAATGGCTCAATCTAAAGCATTACGAAGAACAAAGCAAAGTCCAACAACTCAATCTGCAAGGGAAATAAGCAGAAAAACATTGACGTCAACAAAAAACTTTGTAAGAGCTGATGGGAAAAAACAAAAGACCCGAAATAGACAGACAATAGTGAAAAAAGCTGATCGTTTGTTATCATTGTCTGTTAACAAAGCTGGCGAGGAAAACAAACCAACGAAAGAAATTGGAGAGAAAACCATCAGTGCATCAAGAAATGAAACAGATTCTATCAAATCAAATAAAGTCAATGACACGTCTTCAGCCAGAAGATCACTATTTGCAGAACGAACCAAGCAAACCAGCAGTGTAGTAAGTAAAACCAAACACACACCCAATCAAGACACAACACAGAAGAGATATTTTGGATACAGAACTTTCCCAATTATCATAACAAACAATCAATCAACGAACACTTCAGTGAGAAAATTATTCCCAGGTAGAGAAGGCCATTATCAGGATACTGGTAACAAGAGAATAACAAGTCAAAGAAAATCTGAAAGGCTCAGTTCATCATCACACAATCTCTCTGCCGGAGCCAATATGCCTTTTGAAAACTTAACTCAGTCTGGTAAGCTCTTGAGGTCAAGCCTTGTACACAATGGCAGTATTGTTGTCCCATTAGCGTCACAGATAAATAAATTGAAAGGCAAAGATGTGGACGTTGTGGCAAAACAATCACAGGACAAGAAGCAAGGAGAGTCTCAATCGTTGACTCTTGTAACTAGATCCTCAGAGGAAAGAAAAGACGTTTCACCATTGCTTGTTCACCAAAAATCTAGAAGAAACAGAGTGAGAAAAATAACGAAGAAATCTTTTAAAACTGCAGACAGAAAATTAAGGAGCGATCAAAGATCATCAACTCCAAATAAGAGAGACACCACTCTCATTTCACCACTAAAAGTTTTTGATAAAACTGAGCATACACCTGCTGGTAAAACTCACACAATAACCGTTTCAGCCTCCAAGAAAAAAGGTGATGGATCAGAACAAACTAAAGTGGATGTTGAAGTTAAAGTTGTAAAACAGTGGTCAACCAGATCAACAACTGCAGTGCGACATGACCAGATGGAACAACGTTCAAGCAAATTAGCTAAATCATTACAGGAGCGTTCAACGCAAACATCTTTTGAAATATTTACCCCTTCACCGATAGCCGTGAGAACTCCACAGCACAGAAGGAAATCTACTCAAACTGACACAATCATTTCAAAAATCATTGAATCAGCTAATCAGACAAACATTGCCAACATCATTGAATCAACAGAACAGACAGACTTTGCCAACTTCATGGAATCAACGGAACAGACTCAGAAAAGTACAAAAGTCAATACAAAATCTGAAGAAATAATTTCTAAAAGGGCAAAGAAGAATCTCGGGACTATTAATGCTAACACTCACAAGAAAAAAAGACTTGATTCAGCCATTAGCACAAATAATCATGTCGATAAATTAAAGGAAAAGTTACCCAAATCAAAGAGCGTGACCCAGTTTAAGAAATCAGCAAGTGTTCAACACCTCACATCCCTCAGTTTATTATCTAGAAAAGATAAGTTAAAAGTGACGTCATTGAGTCAATCTGCCCTCAGTTTGAATGAAATACTCTCTAACAGCAAGAAACATAGGAACAGTTTATTACAACAATCAAATGGATCAAACGGTTTTCTAAAGGGTGATCTGATTTTAACCCAGAAAAAAACTAAAGCTGTCAATAGTAATAATGCACCATCTCCTAGAATATCCCCAAAAGGAACGTTGACATCACTTACTAACCCAGCAAACTGTCTAACAAAGAAAGCAAAGAAAAAACGTTCAGTGATCCATAAGAAAATGCTGTCGGTAAAGAAACCTTCTGGAGGAAATAACTTAAACAAAGTGGCTCCTAATGAAGTAGGTAAAAGAGCATCCAATGCTAATGTTAGAAAAACTTTTGAAGAAAACCTGGCCAATCATACACAATTTAAAAAATCACCAAGAATTACAAATAGATTAAGTCTCAGTTTCTTTGAAAAGATTGGACAAAATGTTCCACTGAGGCAGAACAAACTAAATGAAAACTCACTTAATCAGAACTCAATGAAACAAAACTCACGGGAAAAGAAGTCACCAAAGCAAAACACACTCAAACAGAAATCACTCAAACAGAACACATTCAAACAGAAATCACTCAAACAGAATTCAATCAATCAGAATTCATTCAAAGAGAATTCAATCAAACAGAATTCATTCAAACAGAATTCACTCAAACAGAATTCAAGAGTAAGAAGACATATAAACTATTCTTCGGTGAAGCTCATATATTCAGATAGGAAGTCAGTGCCACATTCTACACTTGGGAAGAAATCTACAGTCATTCTACCTAAAATTCAACAAACGCCTAAAATAAGACCAAAAACAGAGAAAGCAGTTATCATTGAATCATTGACTAGATCAGAAAAGCTGCCTTTAACGGGGGAATGCACCGAATCTACCTCAAATCAACAGAACACGTCTTCTTCAAGTTTCCGGAAGAAGAGAAATAGCGATAATGTTAAAAAGCAAATATCCTTCAGAAGCAAACGACAGAAATCTGAAACTAAAGTCAAGAAACCAACCTGCAACGCCTTAGCAAAGAAGCAGGCTCACAAGAGGGGGAACAATCGCAGTCTGCCTTCTTTTAGAAAAACCGCACGTAATTTATCAAGGCTAGAAAGACTTTCTTTAAACGCTGTACTAACACCTGCAATGAAACAGTCAGCAAGCATGAGAGCACAAGGTAAAGAGCTAGCCAATCAGAATAACCCTTCATTGACACTAACTTGTGCACTTGCAACGCAAGAGTTGGATGTCGACAAAAACGCGTCATTACAGGCCACTGATACCCCCCAAGAGTCTCAAACACCTTTAACGGCTAAAAAACTTGAAGATAAATTAATTAAAACGCCACCAAGTACTGCCATTAATAAGAATAATATTAATGCAGCAATAATTCAAAGTACTGGTTCAATTAAAGCCAAAGAAAGAAAGTCAAAACCAAGAAGATCTGAGGCCGGTGTGGAGACATCACTGAGGATTTCCATGTTTAAATTATCAAGTGCAACGTCACCACTTTTAAAGACCAGGCAGCCAGAGACAGCTAATAAGGTTAGCACTGAGAAAAAAACAGGAAGAAATCATAAATCTGAATCACACAATGTGCCTAGAGGAAGTCATAAATCTGAATCACACAATCTGCCTAGAGGAAATCATAAAGCACACAATCTGCCTAGAAGAAATCATAAATCTGAATCAAACAATCTGCCTAGAAGAAGTCATAAATCTGAATCACACAATCTGCCTAGAAGAAGTCATAAATCTGAATCACACAATCTGCCTAGAAGAAATCATAAATCACACAATCTGCCCATGAAAACTCATGAAAATGCCAACAAAGTTTTGAACAATGCAGAAAACAATAACAAGCCGATTGATGCCTCTCAAGAGGTCACATGTACTTCACAACCAAAGACTCGTAGACACAAGACTCAACAAGAGGTCACATGTACTTCACAACCAAAGACCCGTAGACACAAGACTCAACAAAAAACAAGTTCTAGAAAGACTTTCATACCATCATCATCCATTACCGGCGAATCTCAAAAAAGAATTCGTGGTATCAGACATGCAAGAGATAAACAAACAAATTTCAAAACGGGACGACCAACCAGGTCAGCCATTGACCTCAGGGAAAAAGATTTACCTCATTTACAGAAACAACCAAACTCACAAATATTGACACCGATCAAAAGATCCGGCCGTGATCTTCAACACTCCTACAAACGGCCATCCGAACTAACAAGAAGACGCTTGAGCCGGAAGAAGTCTAAATTGAGGACTGTTGGTGTTAAAACAGTATTGCCTAAATTGGTTGTGACAGAGTCTTCTCCCTCTAATAACCTTGACCTGGACGTGAACTATGACCACCTTTTATCCAGGTATTCTGTCCAACATGAAAATCCTCCGATCAGCATTCATGCAGAGGAAGCTGAAGGTGACATTGACTTGCCTCAAACTAGGGAGGCATTCGAATCCGATTATGGGAGGCGAATGTTGAGGATGTTGTGCAGAGAGGAAGTTTTAAGATCTCCTTACAGGCACCATCCTGACAAGTTAGTAGATGACTTTGATTATACATGGGACAGTTCCCTCTATGACATCAGTCAGGATGAACAAAATGGAGACTTGGACAGAGATGAAATGTTGAAGTACATCGGCCAGAAGAAATTAGACGTGGATGAATTTCCCAATTTGCAGCTTGAGGAAAGGACTATCGACAGTTTTCAGAATGAGGAGGAGTTATATGAAAATCATTCAATCATTACTGATGCCAGTTATCAAAATGACATTGATGATTTTGAAGGTTTAATACCAATAGACCACGCTAGCCAGTCACAGCATTGCATCATATCCTAACAAAAAAAAGAACATGCACTCCTCAACATATTTGCTGTATCCTGTTTTTTTAAAAAGTAAAACAAATATGTAAATATGACTGAACTTTAGATGAAACACTATTAAAAAAAACTGTAGCCTACTATAGCACTAATATTATAATTACTATATTAAATACTACAATCATTCATTTACTTTTGGCTATACACTAACTTGTTACTGAAAAAGGTAGATTTGTAGAGATAACATTGAGGTTAATTATAGACATAAAGAAGCTGATATCAGGCTTGATAAGAATTATTTACTTTAAAAGAAAGTGAGCTTCTTTGAGACTCTCCTTCACACAGCTATAGCCTTGTGCATTGATGCTGTAAGGTTTGAGACTCTCCTTCACACAGCTATAGCCTTGTGCATTGATGCTGTAAGGTTTGAGACTCTCCTTCACACAGCTATAGCCTTGTGCATTGATGCTGTAAGGTTTGAGACTCTCCTTCACACAGCTATAGCCTTTTACATTCATGCTGTAAGGTACAGCAGATAAGGTAACCGCAATATATTACATATATTACTTTCTTCTAGAGTATAGATTTATTGTAACTATACATATTAAATGTAAAACAATTTTGCACTGTATGTAGCTCAAAGATCTCACGTCTTTAAGTGTATTGTTTATCCTTTTTAATTTGTAGTACTATTATTTGTACCAAAAGTTTGCATCATTGATATGTGATGATAAAGCTGGTCAAATATTGTTGGGTTTTATTTTCGTCGCTTATTATTTTATTTTGTATTAAATTTAGTTAGAAGCAATTACTGTAAATTTATTTGGAAGATATTACATTTAGTTAGAGGCAATTACTGTAAACCCATTTAGAAAGAGACTATTTATAGCATGTATATTACTGATTGTCATGAAACAGGGCCGTTCTTAGGAGTTTGGGGGCCCTAAGCATCGAGCGTAGGTTGGGGGCCCCGGAAGGGGTGGGGTCCGGGGCTGGAGCTTCCTCCAGCTGAGGATAAAACACCACCCACCACTGCGGCACCTCCATTCTGCCTTCATCAATGTTTCCTCTTTCCCATTCCCACGGCAAGCCCCCCGATTTCCTGTCTGTCACCACCCAAGCCCCCCCCCCCCCTGCTGCTTCCCTTCTCCTGCCTCGGAATTCAACTCAGAATGATAAATTTCAGGATGAGGAAGGTAACGTGAGTGACACAGACGGCTGCAGTGCCAGTTAAAAAAAAACCGGGGGATCGAGGGCGCCTCACGGGGGGCCCCCCTCACGTTCAGGGCCCTACGCGGATGCGTAGTCAGCGTATGCCTAAGAACGGGCCTGCATGAAATAATGTATTGCTTTGTTAATTTGTTTCATAAAGAATTTGGGATTATAAATTAACCACTAGTCCATAATATATGGTTTTAGTTTAGATTTTAGATGTTGAGGTATTATTTAATAAACTTATACGTAATAATTTGTTTTGGTTTAGATGTTAAGGTATTATTTAATAAACTTATAGATAATATTTTTGGAAATAATTAAAAAAAAATTTTCCTCATGTGCTCTGTGTATTGCAGTGAGATGAAATTAAATCGTGTAGTGTAACAACATGATAGCTTTAATAGCCAGCACTATGTGCTGCTTAATATTTATATATTTAGTATATATATATATATATATATATATATATATATATATATATATATATATATATATATATATATATATACATATGAATATTTATGATCTAAACACATGCATGTTAAGACAATACAAATAGCCTCTTTCTTGACCTACTTTTTTTGCTACATAGCTCTAACAGGTTCCAGTAAATTTTTCAGATGTAAGTCTACCATAATAATAAGAGAGAGACTACAGCAATCAAGCTATTAAAAAAGATTTTCAAAAGCACATCCCATGGCAAAACTTTTTGTTGTCATCCCTTCTTTACGCTCCTTCTTCATCTCCTCAAAAGTGCTCAAAACCCTTTTTCAAGAAATTCAATAAATACGAGCTTCCAAAATTCACACCATTCCTTTTTCATTCCTAGCTTGACACCTGTGAAGTATACTTTTCTACAGAGCAATATTCAGTCCTTTCATAACGTATACTCAATCCATAATTTTGGTTTTTGCTTCGAAAATGACATTTTTATTTTGGCTCTCTTACCACTAAAGAACTTTCTGAGATCAAGCTGTGTTTGGTTTTTTATGTCCTTACATCAAGCTATAGGCTACCTTTCACTTTTTTTAAATATAGCTGTAATTGCTAAGTTTTAACAATGTAGGCTACATAGAAATTGTGCAAAAAGCCAGAAATATATTTTTTTTTTGGACAAAAAATTGATAATTATCGTAGGCAAAAAATACATTTCAGCTTTTAATAATTTTTTACAATTTCCTCAATCTGAAAATCAGAAATTTTGAACAAAAAATAAAATATTTCAATTTTTTAAAAAAGAAAACGAAATGTTACAAAACTTTCTTCTAGACAATCCCTGACCCCATATAACACAATACAAACCCCTTTCGCATAATTTAACATGTACACTGTCCCATACATCATATATAAAATTGAAAAAAAAATTTGTTTGCTTTGGAGTTCATTTAGTCCTAATGAATATGTGATTATATGTAGGCAATTTGTGGAATGTGATTATATGTAGGCAATTTGTGGAATGTGATTATATGTATGCAATTTGTGGAATGTGATTATATGTAGGCAATTTGTCGAAAAATGTAGTTTAATGTCATCATTTTCATTTATCAGAATTTACAATGTTGTAATTATAATTGTTTTTATATTTCAGAAACAATTTTTAATATTACTAAAACAATTTAGCCTTAATCCATCACATAGGCAGCAAATACATTATTTGTCCACCATCATGATTCTTATATATTGTATATTATCAAAAACCTATATTAGTGCTGAAGTGGTCGATAACTGTTTAAAAAAATATTTGTATCAATATCCATTGATCATTGAAACCTTGATTCATTGTAATAATATATAAAATGATAACCACAATGTGAAGCAGTTAATTATGTAGACTATAATCAGCCATTCATATCCTGTATTATTTAGAATTATTAAATTGGTTTATACAAAAAAAATTCTTTGTTATTTTTTCAAATGAATTGTTCCACTAGTATTATTTTACACCATTTAATTTAATTTAACAAAAAATAATCTCTAATAAAAATTTAAAAAAAGCATCCGAGTGTATGAATTAATGAATACTGCTATATAAATACTAAAGCATTAATATGATTATTTGGATTTCTACATTTTCAGAATCAGAACTTAATCTAATAATACTTAATTTAAAATGCATGATCTTCGTTTAAATCTATTTGTATGCTGATCTTTAACGGCTGCTAAATAAATAATAACACCCTATTCACCTACTTAATCTAATGAATGTATAACTATTGTAATGATTAATGATATTTCGTGTATGTTATTCACTTAAAAATTATGACACATTCATCCAAATTGTTATTTATAACTTATAGCGAATGTTAAATGAAATAAAAATGAAGAATTACTTTAAAATTTCCGTTTTAAAAATATTTTTTTCGGGGAACATTTATTTTTCCGAAATGACCAAAAATAAAAAAAGAAAAAGGCTGAGATGTACATTAAATAAAAACTAAATCAGCGAAGCGTAATCCACTTATAACATTCCATCTAGTTACTATTGAAATAATAAAAATACGTTTATTCTCAAAGCAAGCAAAAAACATTAATGCAGGCCAATATAATTTTTTAATTAAATTTTACATGTTCATTTTTAGCACAAAAATAAGTACACATTTTAACCAAGACAACATTTTACAATTACAACAATTTAATAACATGACATCTAAAGTATTTTTCTAGTGTCAAATGTAGCAATCCTATTATACGGGTTTTAAAGAAAACTCCCTCAGTGGCAACCATGACTTAATTAAAGACCTTTGATTTTGGAGAACTCCTGGGGGAGCACGCTGGTAAATTCCAACGGACTGGGAAACAACTAATTTTTATATATTTCCGTCCTAACTGTTGGTTTAAGAGAAATAAATCGCCCTGATCGAGTTGATCTTACGTATCTGTGATGAAGTTGGTGGCATGTATCCTCCAAAAAAGTTCACACGCATTTTTCTTTAAATAGTTCTTCAAATGAACGATATCAAGTTTGTGTGATATTTCAAGTTTTCAAGATTAGTCTATTTCAACGGTGTCCGATGTCAGATGATAAGTTCCCAAACCTGACGTTCAGAAGGCTTCCAGTATATGAATATACAATGGAGAATAAAGAAATAACTTGTTTGTTTACGCCGAAATTGTAAATTTTTTTTTAAAGATAAAAAAGTCTTTGTTTGACTTTTTTTATGAAGGGTTTGGCCGTGTAAATGCCATGTCAGCTTATTATTAATTCATTATTTATTATGAGATCTTCAACTGGGTGATTTCCCCCCCCCCCCCTTTTCCTCCCTCGAAATCTACAAATTTTTTTTTTAAGATAAAAAAGTTTTTTTTTGACTTTTTTTAAGAAAGGTTTGGCCGTGTAAATGCCATGTCAGCTTATTATTAATTCATTATTTATTATGAGATCTTCAACTGGGTGATTTCCCCCCCCCCCCTTTTCCTCCCTCGAAATCTACAACCATTTCTTTCCTTTTTTTGACATTCAACTGAAGAAAACCTTCATCAGACCAACTGATAAAGCTTGTAAATTTGTATACGTTTCCCCTTCAGAGCTGAAGCCAAAGATGGGGGTATCGTCAGCAAATTTAATGATTGGAATGGTGTTGCTTCTGCTCTGGATATCATGATTAGAATGGTGTTGCTTCTGCTCTGGATATCATTGAGACGAGAATGCAAACTTGTTACGCCCTGGTACTTATTTCTCGAGTTACTTATTATTCGTAATTCACCATGGCATATTTGTTAAAAAGTGTTAAATGCTGATGAGAAGTCTAAGAAAAGCACCCTAGCATATTTTAGGGCTGTCTTAGTGATGGTAAAGTCTTTTTAATAATAGTAAGATGGCACGAATAAACAAAATAACTTACGTCGAAGCAGAGAGGAGAGACTAGACAAAAAAATAAAGAAACGAGAAAAGGATGTAGAGATCAGCAAAGAAAAGCTCTTAATTTTTTCATACCCTTAACAAGCGTACTCTGTGGGGAAAAGTTACCACTACTGAAATCTGTGGAGCAGAATGCTGGAATATCACTAGAACACTAGGACGGAAAATGAAAGTTTTCCAGATTGAGTGCCACGTTGTTTACACAAAGACCATCTCCAATGAGGAACTGAGAGGTCGATCAGGGGTGTCTCCTGTTGGTCCAGAGTGAGGTGCGGGCAGTATGAGTTTAATGACATTACTCACATAGGTAACTGGATGTGAACTGACGCGCTGGGCAGGAGGACGATTGTAATGCGTGCATAGACAGCGAGCTAGCAGCATATTTTGATTGGTAGCTTGGCTTTCGTATGTAACTGTGACCAACTACTTTAAAAATTGAGGCTTCTCAGGTGACGAGTTAAAAGATATAATCCTGAATCCGCAAATTACCATCAAATTTTTTTCCAGGTCATTTATATACTAACTTTTTTTGACGGCCACCATTTTGTTTAGAAATATTGTTTTTTTTTAAAATTCCTTTAATGGAGCACGTTATAGAAATAAATTGGTTAAAATTGTTTTTTAAAATTCATTTAATGGAGCAGGTTAAAGAAATAAATAGCTTAAATAAAAAAAAAATATTATAAAACAAAAATACTGTTTAGTAAAACGTGAAGTATAGTATTTGTAGATAAACAACCAGGTTTAAGAGACACCTAAATAATGTTGCTGTCTGATCATGCTTAGAATAATGCAAAACTAAATTAAAGTGTGCGCCAAAATGCATCACTGTTTTTTTCATTGATCAAAAAAGTTCTGGGAAGGGCTTAATGACCCCTTCTCTAGACCCCCCCCCCGCCCTCGCATTCGCTCGGAAGCCTTCCCACCCCACCCCCCCACGTTGATAAAATGTGACAGTACGAGGGTCAATCAATTAGAATAATGCACAACTAAATTAAAGTGTGCGCCAAAATGCCTCACTGTTTTTTTCATTGATCAAAAAAGTTCCGGGAAAGGCTTAATGCCCCCCTCCCCCGACCCCCCCCCCCCGCCCTCGCATTCGCTCGGAAGCCTTCCCACCCCACCCCCCCACGTTGATAAAATGTGACAGTACGAGGGTCAATCAAAGATGGGTCCAAAAGAATACCATGGGGTGCCCCACAACCGGGGTGAATTCAGGTTCTATATGGAGCCGGGTCCGTAATGCCTCACGTGTGTGTTGAGTTACGCTCATTCCCCGCTCTCCACGCAATGTCCACTTCTGGGTCATTTTTTGTTGTTGAAAGAAACAAAGAATTCAGGTATATGCCAAACTGCAAACCTTGATTGTGAAATCACCATTCCCCATTTCCGCTCGGTAGCCATCGCCCCACTCACTTTTTGCTCGCCTATCCTAATCAAAGTTTCGGCGTAGTCATCTTCAAACAACTTGATGCTAGTAATTAAGATGATTTTTTCAACTGACAGATATATATTATTTTCCTTAATTTTTTATATATATAGTTGCGGTTATATATATTCCAGGGTCGAAACCTAGCAGAGGTAAAAAATAACAACATACATTCAACTAAAATGAATCCTTATTGCAGTAATGCGACGTTAATTATCATAAGTGTTGAGATGTCGGTAATTATGTAGGATGTTGTGAAATTTTATTTTGATAGATGTGTTCCTGAGATTGAGATATTTTAAAATAATTATGAGTAAACCAAATTTATGACTTAGAATATTGAGAAGTACATTTGAGAACACATATTCAAACTTCAGCTTTCTATCTATTTCAGTATTCGTTAGGACAGAATATTTTCATCAATTGTTCACGGTGGGGAGCTCTTAATATCAAGCCTTCCATTGAAGCTTAGTAAATTAAAAATAACCCAACAAACTTTTATAATGTAGCAGTGTAGCTGTGAATTGTTGGTGACACAATAATTATACCCTGCTCGCAGCGCCAATAAACTGTAGCCTTGTGGTGAGTGACAGCTGACAGCAGTATATTTAGCGAATAAACTCAAAATATTCGGGTCTGAGAAATACCGTAGAGACTAGTATTTTATTTTTCCTTAGAGTGTTGTACAAAAATTAATGGTAGAAGAAAAAAGCTTAAGAAAAATCCGAAGTTAAAGGGCGATATAAAGCGCTCAAATGGTGCCGGCGAACATTAGTGTACGTTGGGATGCGATTCAAACTTTAAAGGATTAACACATAGGCGCGTTCTCTTTAATTGGAGTCATCCGGACATACGAGAAAGCATCTACGTCCATGGCAGACCAAACCATGTATTCTGGTAGACTAACTGGGGGAAGTTTTGTAAAAATTGACAATCCTTAGAGACTCCAAACCGAATAAAACTTGAAAAAAAAACCGGGATCAAAACCCCGAAGACTTATATGAAAAGTTATTTGAGTCTGAAACTGTCTGTTAACGTTTAGTCTCGTCTATCTAGGATACACTTTTATATTTATATACGTTAAAATTGCTTTTGAGATAAAGCAAATCGAAGGGGTATGAACCCCCGCCCCCCCCCATGGTTTTATGTGAAAAAATATTTAAATGCTTAATATTACATTATACTCAAAAGAAGCAGACTAAAATATACTAGTAGATAGAAAATATAATCCCCTTTCCGGAAAAAATATGATTAATAGCTTAATGCTCAAATCATTACCGAGAAATATATGATTGAACTTATACAAAAAGCACAAATTGTGATTCCTTAAAGCCTGGTTTAATGGTTGGTGAGATCAGCTCGCGGGATTTTGTGGTAGGCTGTTCCCTAGGTCAAATTCTATGACGGTTTTGGGTGGTAAAGGGTTTGTTTCGTGGCATACAATGCCACAATAATATAATTTGAAAACCGAAAAAGGTGATTTAATTAAAAAAGAAAGATTTATTTGAATTTGATTGTTTATTCTGAAATCCAATTACAGTAATCAAATGTCAAATTTATCCATCCTTGATTTATCTCAAAACGATGTGAATTTTGGTAATTAGGATTACCTTTTAGTGTCAAAATTAAATAAACATTATTTATGAAGATCTATTTACTTTTTACTTATGTTTACACATTTTTCTTACATTTAACTTATTCTTAGGTAAATAAATTTTCTACTGAAATATCATTACAATGGTAAGTAATTAAAACCTAACTTATAGCAAATATTGATACACGACGTTTTGTTTTTAAGAAATTATAATTAGAAGAAGTGATGAGAAGATGAAATCATGAATATGATTCAAATTATGATGATCATTCAAATTCAAGATGCCTACATTAAAAAAAACAACAACTTTAATTCATAATATTATAATTTAATTAAATTTATTGTCTAGAATAAACTTTGTCTTTACTTTACTCTTAGACTGTAACCAGCTACTATGTGACATTATCATTATGTGAATGTGACTTCAGATTTACTTTTACTTTTACTTTTAGGCTTAGGCTTAGTAGTGTCATGTCTAGTTTATTACATTAAGTTTTAAGTTTATTGAAACGCTGTCTTGCCAAACTTGCTATATTAATAAATTAACAAAGTTAATTTAAAGGCCAAGGCACAGACAGAGTAAATGCTTACTATTTGAAATTAATTAGGATTAAACTACAGCTCGTACCACCATTTAATCCAAAGTTTACTCCCCCGTCGATACTTAATGGATACAATGAATGTGGCTCTCTGTCATTTGTTTATGTCTTATCCTAAAGCTGCTCTCAGACTCAATCTAGTTTTTAGTTTTAATACTCATCATTCTTAATTTTAACTTACAATCAGTTTGTGAAACCTTTCTCTAAAAGTATTATAAAATTTCATTTAATTTAATAAAACTGCAAAATAAACATTTAAATTTTGAGATATAAGCATTTAAAGAAAAATGCAGGTAATATGTATATCCTAAGACTTAGGGCTTTCTCATTTTAACATAGAGCATAGGCCTATTTTTTGTTTTGTTTTTGTTATAAAGAATGTGCCAGGTTGTAATTAGTAAGGATTATTAAGATTCTACTCTTAATACTAACAATTAAAACACATAAGTTCTATAACCCGAAAATCAGTTTTTAAAAAATCATGATCCCATATTTTATAAATCGAAAAATATGTAATGCAATTTAAAACAAGACTTCCAGCATTCATTTTGTAATAAATTTATAAGATATGTAATATGTACTTTTTAAGTAGGTTCTTGATGAATATTCATAACTGCTATTCTAATTAAACAAATTAGTTCTAGAAATTTCTGTTCATTGTACATTAAAATACTTTTTTTTTTCCCTTCAGAAAGATGGATATAGGAAAAGGATGTGTCACTTCAATGATTAGTTTTTAGTTTAAAATTACTGGGCATTCAAATCATGTTTCGTTCAAGAGCTAATGATAAGGATCGCACTGCTGATGCTGGGGTGAATAGAGAAGTCAGTGTTCCTCTTGTAAAGACTCAAGATGGGAAAGAATTTGACCCTAAGGTATGTGGCATTAATTTTCTTTTGACTTTTTCCTGGGGCATTTGGCAAGTTGTGATATGTGAAATCTTAATAAAAATATACTTCATAGACACACTTATTCATACTGTTCAAAGTTTTTCTGAAGATGATTTAGATTTATCTAGAGCGTAATATATATTTAGTGATTAAAAATATAGGCCTGCAGGTATGTTGTTTTTAACAACATTACAACTTACAGGGGCTATCATACATGTTTGTTCATAAGCTGATTTTTTCGGAAATATTTCAGGGAATAAGTGGGTGGTTGGCTTATAAGCTGATCATAAGAGAGTTTTATACTTTTTGGCTTGTACATTGAATCTATTATAGAAAAAAATTAAGAAAAAATAAATTTACAAAAGTCAGCATAAAGCTGTGGGCAAAATTGGGTCAGACCTTTTGCCATGACTTTGCAACTGTCTTTTTAGGCTCTATAGAGTATCAAAGTACCATTGAATAATGAAATTGTTATTGTAGATTCCCAAGGTTCTAGTCAACAAGACTGAAATACATTATCAAAATTTTTAAGCATTAATAAATATCTACACTTATCTGAATTATTGATTTATTTTCTTTTTGAAATAAAATAAAGTTTTGATTTAAACAATAATTTTTAATTCAGTTGCTTCCGCCAATATTTACAGCGCAACATGAAACAGCTACTGACCTTTATTTATTAAAAATATTGTGAGATTTGCAATTATGCAAACTTGTTTGTTGATATTTATATCAGACTATATACCTGTATAAAGACAAGGTGACAATTAGAGACCGACCGAAAGTGATTTTCTGATTTCGGCCGAAGCCGAAAATAGGCCGAAATTTTAAAATGACTTTCGGCCGAAACCGAAAAAAGGCCGAAAGTTTAAAAATGACTTTAGGCCGAAACCGAAAAAAAGCCGAAATTTAAAAATGAATTTCGGCCGAAACCGAAGCCGAAACCGAAAATGTAATATTAAGTTTTTTTGAAATTCGTTCCCGCATACATTCTGCATACATCGAAAATGATGTGGGAAAGTATAAATATTTA
>CAXITT010000220.1:967250-987504 GCA_964033795.1 Lymnaea stagnalis
GCTTGGTTTATTCTTATAAATAATTTAGTTTACTATTAAAGATCATTTGTTTTGTTCTTAAAGATCATTTAGTTCGGTCATAAAAATCGTTTAGTTTGTTCTTTAAGATCGTTTAGTTTGTTACTAAAGATTGCTTAGATTGTTCTTAAGGATCGCTATGTTTGTTGTTAAATATCGTTTAGTTTATTCTCAAAGATCGCTTAATTCGTTCTTAAATGTCGTTTAGTTTGTTGTTAAATATCGCTTTCGCTGAATATTAAATGACCGAAAACCTGAGTCACTTTCGGCCGATGGCCGAAAGTCTAAGTCAATTTCGGCCGAAACCGAAGAAAAACCGAAAGTTAACTTTCCTCTTTCGGCCGAAACCGAAATTAAACCGAAAGTCAACTTTTCAGTTTCGGCCGAAACCGAAACTTGGCCGAAAGTGATAAAATGGCCACTTTCGGCGCCGAAACCGAAGCCGAAGCCGAAATTCGGTCGGTCTCTAGTGACAATACATTTGTAACCAAGCAACTGTCATGTATTTTTTGAAAATGTCTTTTTTGATAGACACACAAAGGGAAAAAAAGGATAGACACGCAAAGCGAGTATCTGGGTTATACAAAATTCAGTATGTTATATCAGTATTTTTAAATTACAAAATAATTATTTTAAAAGTTTGGATTTAAATTACATTTTTTTTCTTAAGTTTTGATGGGGTCGGTTTATTATTTGGTTCCCCACTTTTCAGGCCTGCCTGGCCAAAGCTAAGAGGATCAGCTTATGAACAAACGGCCTATAGAATGAGTATATATGGGATATCATCAAGTACAACAATAATTACCCTTTATATTTATGTGTTTCTGTTTTTTCAGTCCCTCTGCCTATTTATGAACACTTACAATGCAGTGGCCTATTCTGGGGAAAGCCACAAAGGCATTCGCACTGAGGCATACCATTTTCATTTCCTGAAATTTTGAAAGGAAATTTAAAAATTAAGCAATTATAATTGACAATCGTTAAGATTTCAACATTTTTATAAAAAAAAATAACAAAAAAAAGTACATGGGCTTTAGGAAGTGGAGGTGATTGGTGGTGGGGGATTACTATATTTCAACTGGTCCATGTACTTAGGGGCACAACACTTGCCTTTGCCATGGGTGCTATACTTATCTTGCCTTTGCAACCCCTGCTAGGCCACTGCTTCAATCAAACATGATGATAGTTCTAATGAAACCCGGTACTTAAAATTTTGTAAAATGTGTAACAGCTGTTTCATTTTTCTGCTATGTACAAAAGTTTTGATATAATAATTTAAGAAAATTAATGGTATGTGACTTTCGAGACCAGTCTTTTATCATATACACAAAAATGAAGTATGAAAGATTTTTTAAAATATAAAGCATTGTTTGTTTGTAAATAGTACTATAAATGGCCCTCTCACTTGTTTCATTATTTTCCTAAAGCGCAAGTCATCGAACACTACCTCTGTGGTCAGTGGGCTTGAGCCCCAAACAGAAGAGGTATCATTTCTCTCAAGTAGATTAGATAGGATCTCACCTTTTTTGCACTTTTCTAAAAAGATTTTTCAAATTTGAATGTTGTCATCTAAAAAAAAATATATTTACTTCCTTCCAATTTATCATTAAATAACTAATTCTATAACCAACTCTTTTTTTTAGGACTTAATTCACTCACTCCTGCACTAATGCCTGTGTTTTTTTTTGGTGTGTATAAAAAAAATTAAAATTTCCTTAGTTTCAGTTTAAAAAAATCCAGGACATGCTTATATTAGAATTTAGTTAGAATTTTATTCTAGATAAATCTTTTAACAATCCCAGAAAATATTCGTATTCATTTTGTATGAGTTAGTGGAGTCATTAAAGGATTCTATTATATTTATGTTGTAAATCCAAGCCAACAAATTAGGGCTCAGCTGAGCAAATGAGATGGGCTTTTGTTGATTTTCAAAGTATGAGTACATAATTGAAGAGATACTTTAGTGAGAAATTCATCTATTTCTTTAAAATTATATTGTGTAAGCTATTTATAGAATTTATTATTTGTTCTGTGCACTGGCTTCTTTTTGAGACTCCACTCTCAGCTCTTTAAGTTTATGATTTTTTTAAACTTTCTATGCCTGATTTGATATAAAGTGACAAAACATTGTTATTATTGTTTCCCAATTATTTTTTTCTTTTAGAATAACTTATATATAAAGTGAATGGAATATAGGATTGTGCTCTGAAATGAAAAAATAAAAACTTTGAGATCTGGAGCTGGGGAAATGAAAGGTCTTTAACCTGTAAAAAGAGAAATCTATATGTTGGAATCATAAACCCAGGCCATAATGCACATTCTGAAAGATGACCTTTGGTTGGGTGAAGATTTGACCTTTGGCTGGGTGAAGATCTGACCTTTGGTTGGGTGAAGATTTGACCTTTGGCTGGGTGAAGATCTGACCTTTGGTTGGGTGACAATCTGATCTTTGGCTGGGTGGAGATCTGACCTTTCTTTGGGTGAAGATCTGCCCTTTGGTTGGGTGACGATCTGACCTTTAGCTGGGTGAAGATCTGACCTTTGGTTGGGTGAAGATCTGACCTTTGTATGGGTGAAGATCTGATCTTTGGGCGTGGGAAGATCTGAACTTTTGACAGACCTTTGGTTGGGTGAAGATCTGACCTTTGTATGGGTGAAGATCTGACCTTTGGGCGTGGGAAGATCTGAACTTTTGACAGACCTTTGGTTGGGTGAAGATCTGACCTTTGTAAGGGTGAAGATCTGACCTTTGAGCATGGAAAGATCTGAACTTTTGACAGACCTTTGGTTGGGTGAAGATCTAATGTTTAAAATTTCACCAATGTTTGAAGGTGTGCTGCTGTAGAAGATTTCAAAAGAAATAAGAGAAAAGATTATCAAAATCAAATTATTTTTTCATGTGTAAATCCAAGGTAGCAGCAGGTCATGTTTTGTTTTGGATGCCCACCCTCCACTCACAAAAAAAAAAAAAAATTAAAAAAAAAAAAAAAAAAAAAAAAAAAAAAAAAAAAAAAAAAAAAAAAAAAAAAAAAAAAAAAAAAAAAAAAAAAAAAAAAAAGAAAGATCTGAACTTTTGACAGACCTATGGTTGAGAGAAGATCTAATGTTTAAAATTTCACCAATGTTTGAAGGTGTGCTGCTGTAGAAGATTTCAAAAGAAATAAGAGAAATGATTATCAAAATCAAATTATTTTTTCATGTGTAAATCCAAGGTAGCAGCAGGTCATGTTTTGTTTTCGGTGCCCACCGTCCACTCACAAAAAAAAAAAAAAATTAAAAAAAAAAAAAAAAAAAAAAAAAAAAAAAAAAAAAAAAAAAAAAAAAAAAAAAAAAAAAAAAAAAAAAAAAAAAAAAAAAAAAAAAAAAAAAAAAAAAAATTTAGTTTTTAGCTTTGAGTTATTTTCATCTTTACCTCAAGCCTCCTGTGTAGTGACAGACAGTCAGTTAGTCTTGTCAAACTAACACAGGGCTTGCCTTACTCTACTGTAACATGAGCAATAAAAAGTTTTGAAACTAGCATGTTTTTTATATCTTTCTCTGGATGTTACTCTTATTCACTCATTCAAAGTCACTTGTCTTTCATTTTATGTCTTTATAAAAAAAAATTATAGCCACAGCTGATTATTGAACCTTAACTTAGTTAGTGAGCCTTAATGTAGTTAGTGAATCTTGATATAGTTAAAGAACCTTAATATAGTTAAAGAACCTTAATTTAGTAAGTGAACCTTAATTTAGTTAGTTAAACTTAATTTAGTTAATGAAACTTCATTATTTAGTGAAACTAAATTTAGTAAGTGAACCTTAATTAAATTGTTGAACCTTAATTTAGGTAGTGAACCTTAATGTAATTAGTTAACCTTAATTTAATTAGTAAACCTTAATATTAGAGAACCTAAATTTATTTAATTTAATTAGTGAACCTTAACATTAGAGAACCTAAATTTATTTAATTTAATTAGTGAACCTTGATTTAGTTAGTGAACCTTAGTATAGTTAAAGAACCTTAATTTAGTTAGTGAACCTTAATATAGTTAAAGAACCTTAATTTAGTTAGTGAACCTTGATATAGTTAAAGAACCTTAATATAGTTAAAGAACCTTAATTTAGTTAGTGAACCTTAATTTAGTTAGTGAACCTTAATATAGTTAAAGAACCTTAATTTAGTTAGTGAACCTTAGTATAGTTAAAGAACCTTAATTTAGTTAGTGAACCTTTATTTAGCCCTATGCCGTATACATAGAAATATGACTCCAATGGATTACGTGTTAATTGCTCTCATTTCTTGATAGAAATCTCTTCAGCTCCCGCGGGAAGAGGGTTTGATCGTCCAGGGTAGATAAATCTGTCAAAGTTTAAAACAAAAATCCATTGATATATTACCTCCCCTTTCAACTCCTAATAACAACAATAATAAATCACCGGCCTTAGAATAATACGCCCGGTTGTAACATTGCTGCATATGGATGGATGAAGGTAGAGTTATTGAAATTGTTACCAAACTTCTGAGCTAGAAATATTCATGCCAGCAGTCTGTTTTTTGACATAGTTTAATGAAATGAATAAAGTTGAAACTTCTAACAGGTCCGTAAAGCACCATTTTCTTCAAACCAGATCATACGCCCGAATAGTCTAGTTCACGAGACCATATTGTCTAGATCACGAGACCATATTGTCTAGATCATGAGACCATATTGTCTAGATCATGAGACCATATTGTCTAGATCATGAGACCATATTGTCTAGATCACGAGACCATATTGTCTAGATCATGAGACCATATTGTTTAGTTCACGAGACCATGTTGTCTAGTTCACGAGACCATATTGTCTAGTTCACGAGACCATATTGTCTAGTTCACGAGACCATATTGTCTAGTTCACGAGACCATGTTGTTTAGTTCACGAGACCATATTGTCTAGTTCACGAGACCATATTGTTTAGTTCACGACACCATATTGTCTCGTTCACGAGACCATATTGTTTAGTTCACGACACCATATTGTCTCGTTCACGAGACCATATTGTTTAGTTCACGAGAC
The DNA here is from genome assembly GCA_964033795.1 of Lymnaea stagnalis. Classification (NCBI taxonomy): domain Eukaryota; kingdom Metazoa; phylum Mollusca; class Gastropoda; family Lymnaeidae; genus Lymnaea; species Lymnaea stagnalis. Next base: position 972,308 of record CAXITT010000220.1, read on the forward strand.
CATGTTGTCTAGTTCACGAGACCATATTGTCTAGTTCACGAGACCATATTGTCTAGTTCACGAGACCATATTGTCTAGTTCACGAGACCATATTGTCTAGTTCACGAGACCATATTGTCTAGTTCACGAGACCATACTGTCTAGTTCATGAGACCATACTGTCTAGTTCATGAGACCATATTGTCTAGTTCACGAGACCATATTGTTTAGTTCACGAGACCATATTGTCTAGTTCACGAGACCATATTGTTTAGTTCACGAGACCATATTGTCTAGTTCACGAGACCATATTGTTTAGATCACGAGACCATATTGTCTAGATCACGAGACCATATTGTCTAGATCACGACACCATATTGTTTAGCTCACGAGACCATATTGTCTAGACATATATAGAACGAATTATGATAGTTTTAGAAATGATTTTACAAGTTAGTGTCAATTCTGGATAAATGTGTTTTGAAACTAATTCATTCCTCCACACTAGATAGACCAACAGATTTGTTGCCAACTAGAGACCGACCGAAAGTGATTTTCTGATTTCGGCCGAAGCCGAAAATAGGCCGAAAATTTAAAATGACTTTCGGCCGAAACCGAAAAAAAGCCGAAAGTTTAAAAATGACTTTCGGCCGAAACCGAAAAAAGGCCGAAAGTTAAAAATGAATTCCGGCCGAAACCGAAGCCGAAACCGAAGATGAAAAATTAAAATATTTTGAAATTCGTTCCCGCATACATTCTGCATACATCGAAAAAGATGTGGGAAAGTATAAATATTTACATTCTTTTTATAAAAAATGAGATAATCGTGAATATTAATAAATAAACATCTAATATAGGGGTCTCAAACTCGCGGCCCGCGAGCCATTTGTGACCCGCAAGACGATAATTTGCGGCCCGCTACATGACAGAAAAATTTAGTGTAAATGCGCCGGCCCGTTTCCCCCATTCTCATATCTAATAACGTGACTCTCCGCGACGGTTTCAGTCGAATCTCACCGACTAGTCTAATTCTGATTTTAAAAAAAAAATGTTTCTATATATTTTTGTATGCAACAGTGAGTAGGTGGATGAAAGTGAATCCTAGTTCTTGAGAACCCTTAATGATTTTATTGTTATTTATAAAGATTGAGCAAATTGTAACAGTTGTAATCGCTTTTTTGTGGATTACGTGATGCGGCCCACTCTTATTCAAACACTACCTCCTGCGCCCCCCGCCCCCCCCCTGATGATTTGAGTTTGAGACCCTTGCTCTAATGAATACTTTGGATTTTACCATTTTAATAAAAAAGGAATTTAAATTGCTTTACAATTTTTGAAAAATTAGTATGGTAGGAGAAAATTTGGCAAAAATTGGGGGGAGGGGGGGAATTAATGCAAAATATAATTTGTTTAAACCGGGTCTCTAAAAATTGTGGTTCTAAAAGATCACTTAATTTGTTTTTAAAGATCGTTTTGTTGGTTGTTATTGATCGGTTAGTTTTTTCTTAAAGATCGTTTAGTTTGTTCTTAAAGATCTCTTAGATTGTTCTAAAATAGCGCTTAGTTTAATCTTAAAGATCGCTTAATTTGTTCTTAAAGATTGCTTAGTTTGTTGTTAAAGATCACTTAGTTTGTTGTTAAAGATCGTTTAGTTCGTTCTTAAAGATCGCTTAGTTTTTTGTTAAAGATCGTTTAGTTTGTTGTTAAAGATCGTTTAGTTTGTTGTTAAAGATCGTTTATTTTTTTCTTAAAGATCGCTTAGTTTGTTGTTAAAGATCGTCCAGTTTTTGTTAATGATCGCTTTATTTTTTTCTTAAAGATCGTTTAGTTTGTTCTTAAAGATCGCTTAGTTTGTTGTTAAAGATCGTCCAGTATTTGTTAATGATCGTTTTATTTGTTATTAAAGATCGTTTAGTTTGTTCATAAAAATCGCTTATTCTCCTCTGTACCCCAAACACCATACATCTCCTCTGTACCCCAAACACCATACATCTCTGTACCCCAAACACCATACATCTCTGTACCCTTAACACCATACATCTCTGTACCCCAAACACCATACATCTCTGTACCCCAAACACCATACATCTCTGTACCCCAAACACCATACATCTCTGTACCCCAAACACCATACATCTCTGCACCCCAAACACCATACATCTCCTCTGTACCCCAAACACCATACATCTCTGTACCCCAAACACCATACATCTCTGTACCCTAAACACCATACATCTCTCTACCCCAAACACCATACATCTCTGTACCCTAAACACCATACATCTCTCTACCCCAAACCCCATACATCTCTCTACCCCAAACACCATACATCTCTCTACCCCAAAGACCATACATCTCTGTACCCCAAACACCATACATCTCTCTACCCCAAACACCACACATCTTTGTTCCCCAAACACCATACATCTCTGTACCCCAAACACCATACATCTCTGTACCCCAAACACCACACATCTTTGTTCCCCAAACACCATACATCTCTCTACCCCAAACACCACACATCTTTGTTCCCCAAACACCATACATCTCTGTACCCCAAACACCACACATCTTTGTTCCCCATTGTGGTATGTAGAGACATGGGGTTTCACCACACATCTTTGTTCCCCAAACACCATACATCTCTGTACCCCAAACACCACACATCTTTGTTCCCCAAACACCATACATCTCTGTACCCCAAACACCACACATCTTTGTTCCCCAAACACCATACATCTCTGTACCCCAAACACCATACATCTCTCTACCCCAAACACCATACATCTCTCTACCCCAAACACCATACATCTCTCTACCCCAAACACCACACATCTTTGTTCCCCAAACACCATACATCTCTGTACCCCAAACACCACACATCTTTGTTCCCCAAACACCATACATCTCTGTACCCCAAAGACCATGACCCATCACCTATCCGCTGACCAGCCTCATCTAACGCCGTAACTGTTCCGCGTCCTATATCACATACCTCTTTGGCCCCCCTCTCCCCACCCCTCCCCCACTTACCCCTACCTTCCTATATCCCATACCTCTTTGGCCCCCCTCTCCCCACCCCTCCCCCACTTACCCCTACCTTCCTATGACTCCACTGCGTACTCTCGTATCTACCAGAGCGTTCACATTCCGTGCTTATATCCAGCGCGGAGCCATTCGCAGCCAGCCGACCACTGATCAATGATTGGCGTGGGCCGGAGGGGGGGGGGGATTCAGTTTTTGCCTCTTACCCTCGTAGTTAACAGGATTGGTAAACTGCCTTCAGCAGTGGGGGGCTACCTTGATTCATTCAAGCAGTGTCGGATCATTCATTACATCTCGTGGGATTACTTTCACATCTGATGCGTGGATTCACCTTTGATGGCTCGTGTTTCTGACTAAAATATATCCTTTGTACCTTTGCAGTGATTTAAACGTATATTGTTTATACCGGTACCAGGATAATTGGTAGCTTACTTAGTTAAGTCAGGATAGTTTAAAAAGACAATGTAAATAACAGTTTTTTTTCAATTAATGTTAGTCGCTATCAATGATTTACTTTCACTTTTCAAAACAAAATACAGTCTAAATGTAGACTATTCTTTATTAACAAAAAGACAAGGCAGCACCGATAAGACAAGGGCCGCAGCCATACGACAAGGGCTGCTTCGATAAGACAAGGGCCGCACCGATTAGTCAAGGGCAGCACCGATTAGACAAGGGCCGCACAGATTAGACAAGGGCCGAACCGATTAGTCAGGGCAGCACCGATTAGTCAAGGGCCGCACCGATTAGTCAAGGCAGCACCGATTAGACAAGGGCAGCATCGATTAGTCAAGGGCCGCACAGATTAGTCAAGGGCCGCACAGATTAGTCAAGGGCCGCACAGATTAGTCACGGGCCGAACCGATTAGTCAGGGCAGCATCGGTTAGTCAAGGGCCGCACAGATTAGTCAAGGGCCGCACAGATTAGTCAAGGGCAGCACCGATTAGTCAAGGGCCGCATCGATTAGTCAAGGGTAGCACCGATTAGTCAGGGCAGTATCGATTAGTCAAGGGCCGCACAGATTAGTCAAGGGCCGCACAGATTAGTCAAGGGCAGCACCGATTAGTCAAGGGCCGCATCGATTAGTCAAGGGCCGAACCGCAATATTTTTGCCATGACCAAGTTTTCTGAAAAACAACAGGGTGCTTAAAAATTTTCTCGTTCATAATGATGGACATAGCTTCTGACAGTGTCTTCCGTAATGATGGACATAGCGTCTGACGGTGTCTTTCGTAATGATGGACATAGCCGCTGACAGTGTCTTTCATAATAATAATGCTGCATGAAACTGTTTGATCGTGGTATGAAAATTTGATGCCTTGAACTTAACTCCTGACAGTAGCGTTCACAATGCTGTATGAAACTGTTTGGTATGTGGGACGCCATTATCACGCCATTCGTCTCCAGCCTCTGTCGAAATAACTGTACAGTTGTCTAACCGAATTTGAACTCACCCATCGGTTGTGTAAACCTGGTGTGTAAGAAGTCGATTTTTATAACAACTGGTGTCGGTGTAACGTACAGTCCCTTTGATCTTAATGCAGTACAGGTTTCTGAAGACAGTCTTAAAGTAGTAACTAAATAAGACAAAATCTAGAGACAGACTTAAAGCTAAAGTAGTGACTAAATACGACAAGATCTGAAAACAGACATAAAGTAATTTACTAAATGCGACAGTATCTGAAGACATACGTAAAGTAGTGACTAAAACGAAAAAAAATTGAAGTCAGACATAAAGTAGTGACCATTTACGACATAATCTGAAGACAGACTTCAAGTAGTGACTATATACGACAGTAACTGAAGACAGAATTAAAGTAGTAACTTTTTTAAACAGTATAACTTTTTTAAACAGTAACCGAAAACAGAAAATGTACCGTAGTGATTTAATACGACACTTTCTGAAGACAGACTTAAAGTAGTGACTACATACGACACTTTCTGAAGACAGACTTAAAGTGGTGACTACATACGACACTTTCTGAAGAAAGACTTAAAGTGGTGACTACATACGACACTTTCTGAAGAAAGACTTAAAGTGGTGACTACATACAACACTTTCTGAAGACAGACTTAAAGTAGTGACTACATACGACACTTTCTGAAGACAGACTTAAAGTAGTGACTACATAAGACACTTTCTGAAGACAGACTTAAAGTAGTGAATACATACGACACTTTCTGAAGACAGACTTAAAGTAGTGACTACATACGACACTTTCTGAAGACAGACTTAAAGTGGTGACTACATACGACACTTTCTTGAGACAGACTTAAAGTAGTGACTACATACGACACTTTCTGAAGACAGACTTAAAGTAGTGACTACATACGACACTTTTTGAAGACAGACTTAAAGTAGTGACTACATACGACACTTTCTGAAGACAGACTTAAAGTAGTGACTACATACGACACTTTCTGAAGACAGACTTAAAGTAGTTACTACATACGACACTTTCTGAAGACAGACTTAAAGTGGTGACTACATACGACACTTTCTGAAGACAGACTTAAAGTGGTGACTACATACGACACTTTCTGAAGACAGACTTAAAGTAGTGACTACATACGACACTTTCTGAAGACAGACTTAAAGTGGTGACTACATACGACACTTTCTGAAGACAGACTTAAAGTAGTGACTATATACGACACTTTCTGAAGACATAATTAAAGTGGTGACTACATACGACACTTTCTGAAGACAGACTTAAAGTAGTGACTACATACGACACTTTCTGAAGACATAATTAAAGTGGTGACTACATACGACACTTTCTGGAGACAGACTTAAAGTAGTGACTACATACGACACTTTCTGGAGACAGACTTAAAGTAGTGACTACATACGACACTTGCTGAAGACATAATTAAAGTGGTGACTACATACGACACTTTCTGAAGACAGACTTAAAGTGGTGACTACATACGACACTTTCTGGAGACAGACTTAAAGTGGTGACTACATACGACACTTTCTGAAGACAGACTTAAAGTAGTGACTACATACGACACTTTCTGAAGACAGACTTAAAGTAGTGACTACATACGACACTTTCTGAAGACAGACTTAAAGTAGTGACTACATACGACACTTTCTGAAGACAGACTTAAAGTGGTGACTACATACGACACTTTCTGGAGACAGACTTAAAGTGGTGACTACATACGACACTTTCTGAAGACAGACTTAAAGTAGTGACTACATACGACACTTTCTGAAGACAGACTTAAAGTAGTGACTACATACGACACTTTCTGAAGACAGACTTAAAGTAGTGACTACATACGACACTTTCTGGAGACAGACTTAAAGTGGTGACTACATACGACACTTTCTGATCATGGATCATGATTAATTAGACACCAACAATTTGTGTCAATGTAACAATATAACGTAAGCTTTAATGATAATTTTACAGAATACACAAGTGTACATTTCGGTACATGCCTTGATCAGTACAACAAAAAAGAAAAATAAGTATAAATTAAATTTACATAATATATATATATATATACACAAGATATCCTACCTAAAAAAGGGGGAGAGAAAATAAGGAGTTCGCGAAAAAAAACAGACAGAAGCAAAGTTAGGAAAAGTGTAAAGAAAGTGATTTGAGCAAAATTGTAAAAACCAGACAGGAAAAAGACATGGCAGCCAGGTAATATTGTGGATTTGTTTTTTTCCATATGGAGACAACGTACTCAATCGTGTTATTAATTTATTCTCCATGTATATCCTATCTGTTGTGCTACTAGTAGACATTATACCAGTGACTGCGATGTCTGAGATACCATCATGGTTAGGGCTAATGAAATGTTTGGAGACCGGACAGACAGCTTGTTTATTTATGTTATATAGGTGCTCTCTGAACCGGTCTCCAAGGCGACGACCTGTCTCTCATACCTATAATTTACCGCACTTTTTGCAAATGATGGTGTAAATCACGTAGCGACTTGTGCAGGTAAAGCCATCTTTTATTTTGAATATTTCCAGAGGAAAGTGATCTTGTCAACCTCAATTACATAGGGACATGTGTTGCAACGGCTACGGCGGCAACTTTTGGTGCCTTTATGTGCTTTAATAGCAGGGAGGCGGCTTTTAACTAACATGTCCCCAAGGCTCTTGTCCCCCAGGAAAGCGAAAAGAGGTTTTCTAAAAATCTCATTGGTTAACGGGTCAATTCTTATGGCTGTACAATAGTCATGCCATTAAATAGTTACATGTACAGCTGTACAGCAGTAATCCTATTCTAAAGTTACATTCTACCGTTTTACAATAGTCATTCCATTATATAGTCACATGTAACAGTTATGCAGTAGCCATTCGATTATATAGTTATATTTTACAGTTATGCAGTAGTCATTCTATCACATTTCCTATTCAACCTTCAAGTAATGTTGACTTATTTGATAACAAAAGTTATCTTAATGTTAACCACTACCATCAAAGTCAGTGAAAATAACAAAAGTTATTTTAATGTTAACAACTGCCATCAAAGTCAATGAATGTAACAAAAGTTGTTTTAATGTTAACAACTGCTGCCATCAAAGTCAATGGGTATAACAAAAGTTATCTTAATGTTAACAACTAACATCAAAGTCAATGCAAGTTTGGACGTAGAGAACAAGATGGACCGGTACATAACTTTGAAATAAACTTGAAATAGATTTACCTTTAAGTTGGCGAGTAGATTTCCTTACATTGAAGAGTCTCAATCCTTTTTACTGATATTTTAAATGTTTAAAGTACATGATTGGAAATGGTTAGACTTTTAGTCGTGATTGATCAGACTTTTAGTCGTGATTGATCAGACTTTTAGTCGTGATTGATCAGACTTTTAGTCGTGATTGATCAGACTTTTAGTCGTGATTGATCAGACTTTTAGTCGTGATTGATCAGACCGAGCCTGAACTCAAATCTAATCTCAAATCCCACTTTTAACTAGCTGCGTTCAGATCTCCCGCTCAGAATAGACTTCATAGGACAGATCTCCCTTTCAGTAGGGACTTGATATATCCTATTTAGGTCAAGACAGAATGTCGATCATTTGATCGCCTGACCCCTCTATTTGCTGCCAAAACTAGCAGCCTTGGCGTTGGCTGTAATAATATGACTGAAATAGCTGTGCAGTTCTAACAAACCTGGAGATGATCCCAATTATATCACAGCTTCTGACGTCATACGCGCTTGTGTAAGCAGAGTGCGGGGGGGGGGGGCGGACCTGACAGGGGGGTAGCTGGGGGGGGGGGGGGGGCCGCACCGGGGGACACCATCGGCTCATGCTTGATGCTTATTTTCATTTTGTTTTCATTTTGTCGTTTTCGCGAGTGAACGTCTCCAAGATCAAGGGGCGGCAACACCAAGCAATGCCCTGGACGTCACAACGTGACTATGGATTATTACTTGTTAAGACTATGCTACCTACGGCCCGCAGGACTTATTAAGGCTATGCAACCTACGGCCCGCAGGACTTATTAAGGCTATGCAACCTACGGCCGCAGGACTTATTAAGGCTATGCAACCTACGGCCCGCAGGACTTATTAAGGCTATGCAACCTACGGCCCGTAGGACTTATTAAGGCTATGCAACCTATGGCCCGGATGACCCGCGGATCAAATGTTTCCGGCTGCCATGACATTCAAACATAATAATATATGTATAAATAGCTTTATTGAGTGAGAGAGAGTGTGTGTGCGTGCTTGTGCATGGATGTGTGGGGGATATAGCGGTTGCTCAACTGTTCAGTTCATTTCTTCTGTTAACTGTTCACTTCGTCCCACATACTTTTGTGGTTAATTTCCACATTCCCCTACTGTTTGTGCCAAGACTGTACTTAAGGTCAGCCACCCAATGTCACGTTTCATCCTCCTTGCCATCTAGATCTTTAAAAGCTAGTCATTTAATACCAAGGTCTCACGGGTGGGACAGTTAGGAAAAGCGTCAAGAGTTATTATAAGTCTTGTGGAACAGGGAGCTGTCATATAAGTCTTGTGGAACACGGAGCTGTCATATAAGTCTTGTGGAACAGGGAGCTGTCATATAAGTCTTGTGGAACAGGGAGCTGTCATATAAGTCTTGTTGTAGAACAGACTCATCAAAATCGATCACAATCAATTCATCAAATCGACCACATTCATCAGAATCTACCACAATCATAAGAATCTACCAAATTCATCAGAATCTACCACATCCATAAGAATCTACTACAACTACATTCATAAGAATCTACCGCATTCATAAGAGTCTACCACATCCATAAGAATCTACCACATCCATAAGAATCTACCACATTCATAAGAATCTACCACATCCATAAGAATCTACTACAACTACAATCATAAGAATCTACCGCATTCATAAGAATCTACCACATCCATAAGAATCTACCACATCCATAAGAATCTACCACATTCATAAGAATCTACCACATCCATAAGAATCTACTACTACTACATTCATCAGAATCTACCGCATTCATAAGAGTCTACCACATCCATAAGAATCTACCACATTCATGAGACTCTAACACATTCATAAGAATCTTCCAAATTCATAAGAATCTACCACATTCATAAGAATCTATACCACATTCATAAGAATCTACCACATCCAGAAGACTCTACCACATTCATCAGAATCTACCAAATCCATAAGAATCTACCACATTCATAAGAATCTATGACACAGAACTGTACAAGTGTTTCCGTCCTGATCCCTTGGAGTGTGCTGCTGCTGTTCAGGCTGTCGAGGACTGCTGTCTTGCTGTGAAAAAATGGATGCCATTAAACTGACTAAAATTAAATGATTATAAGACTTGGGCAATTATGTGTGGTTTAGACGCCAATCTTCGGAAAGTTGCCATCGCATCAATAAAATTTGGTGATTCTGAGATCCCATTGTCCTCCACTGTCAGAGAGCTTGGCTTTTATATTGACAGTAAACATAGAATGATTCCCCATATCAGTTCTGTGGTCAGGGCATGCCTCTGTCATCTGCGCGCCCTGGGTCCGCTGCGTCCTCAACTCAATACGAGAACAGCCAATGCTGTCCCGGTAGCGGTAACTAATCTAGTCAAGATTAGATTACTGTAACAGTTGTTTGTGGGGTTTACCTCAGAACCAAATTCAGAGACTCCAGAAGGTACACAAAACTGCAGCACGCGTTTTATCGCGGATAAAGGAACCTGACCATATCACCACAGTTCTACGAGCTCTCCATTGGGTTCCAGTGAGTGAGCGCATTAACCACAAAATTCTGTCCCTGGCGTGTAACTGCATAGAAGGCTCTGTCCCTGGCGTAAAGCTGCATAGAAGGCTCTACACCGGAATATCTTAAAGAACTGATTTATAAACACGTATCCTTAAAGAACCTTCTGTCTCCAACGCAGTGCTTACTGAGAGTTCTCAGTGTGGATGGACACAGAAAAAAGTCTTCCGGAGTGCGCTCTTTTGAAGCGATAGCGCCAAAATTATGGAGCAATTTGCCTCAATCTTTGAGGGGAGTTGAAAATGATAAAATTATAAAATCCATTTAAGATAAAGAAACATTTAAAGAAATTTTTGTCTAAATAAATTTAAGAAAACCAGAGCGCAGTGAGCATGCTAAAGTAGCATGGATACCAGCGCTATTTAAATATCCAATCAATCAATCTACCACATTCATAAGAATCTACCACATTCATAAGAATCTACCACATTCATAAGAATCTACCACATTCATAAGAATCTACCACATTCATAAGAATCTACCACATTCATAAGAATCTACCACATTCATCAAAATCTACCACATTCATAAGAATCTGGCACATTCATAAGAATCTACCACATTCATTAGAATCTACCGCATTCCTAAGAATCTACCGCATTCATAAGAATCTACCACATTCATCAAAATCTACTACACTCATTAGAATCTACCACATTTATAAGAAACTACCACATTCATTAGAATCTACCACATTCATTAGAATCTACCACATTCATAAGAATCTACCACATTCATAAGAATCTACTATACTCATTAGAATCTACCACATTTATAAGAAACTACCACATTCATTATAATCTACCACATTCATAATAATCTACCACGTTTATAAGAATCTACCGAATTCGGCTCTGAACGATTGCTTTAGATTTGCTGCTCCTGAAATATATATAAAAAAAAGCTGATTTATAATGGGTTTAAAAAAAAAGAAAGTGGGGTGGGATGTTGACCTGGGATCTGTCCAGAAAACGGAGAGGCTACAGCTTTCCTCCTGTGTCCCTGGTGTAGCCCTTAAGAGGATGCGTTTATGATTGTAGACTTGTTATCATTGTCCGGCGTGGCCACCGAACGGCTTGTTGATTGGCTGACGCCGGTTTGAGCCTGGCAGGCCGTTCGATAGCAGCAAAAGTTACAATAGTTCTTCGTGCCCAGGAGTAGGGGGGAAAATGATGTTTGGGGTGGAATCGGGGTTGAGTGGAAAGTTTTTTAAAATTCTATTTTCAGTATGATGATAACCAGTAGTTTTCGCTGACTTCCATCGGGCGTTTTGTCTCAAAAAAAAGTGAAAGGGGATGGGGGCACTATCACAGGCGGTGGGGGCACTATCACAGGCGGTGGGGGTCACTATCACAGGGGGTGGGGGCACTATCGCAGGGGTGCAACACTATCACAGGAGTGGGGGTCACTATCACAGGGGGGGCACTATTACAGGGGGGTGGAATACTATCACAGTTCTATGAAAAATGTCAAATACAGAAATAGAGTGGTGGGGGGGGGGAGCTAGTTTCACGTTTTGGGGAAACGTGTAAGTGGGGAGTCAATTCTGATGAATGTACCGGTAAGTGGAATACTATCACAGTTCTATGAAAAATGTCAAATACAGAAATAGAGTGGTGGGGGGGGGGAGCTAGTTTCACGTTTTGGGGAAACGTGTAAGTTGGGAGTCAATTCTGATGAATGTACCGGTACATAGTTAATGCTAGGAAGAGATACTTACAGTATTATATGAACAACGTTGTGTCGGAAAGTTGTGCGACCAAGCTAAGAAAGATAACAGGCTTATCATCACCTGTTAGTTCCCCTGGGAACATCAGCCCAAACGTTGCGTAATCTCCAGCTGACTCTCTCCATACCTTGGAATGTGCGAGCTGAGAAACAAAACGCGTGCTTGATTGAAATAATGTTCACCATAAACCTAAGTAGCAGTTTTAGCTGAGTTGACTTTGTTCTAAATATGGTGTTCTGATGTTACATCCATCACGAGATGGAAAGGCTGAAGAAATTAACACTTGTAGACAGAGCGAAAGGAATGTATTCAAAAGGCTTGGAAGTAATGATCATCATAGTCACAATCTTGTAGGATGATCTGTACAGTCCCTTCAGTTAACTAGTCCATGACTATCTCATCTGTTGACTAGTCCATAACTATCTCATCTGTTGACTAGTCCATGGCTATCTCATCTGTTGACTAGTCCATGACTACCTCATCTGTTTACTAGTCCATGACTATCTCATCTGTTTTGTTGACTAGTCCATGACTATCTCATCTGTTGACAAGCCAATGACTATCTCATAAGTTGACCAGCCCATGACTATCTCATCTGTTGACTAGTCCATGACTATCTCATCTGTTGACTAGTCCATGACTATCTCATCTGTTGACTAGTCCATGACTATCTCATCTGTTGACTAGCCCATGACTGTCTCCATCTGTTGACTAGTCCATGACTATCTCATCTGTTGACTAGTCCATGACTATCTCATCTGTTGACTAGTCCATGACTATATCATCTGTTGACTATTCCATGACTATCTCATCTGTTGACTAGTCCATGACTATCTCATCTGTTGACTAGTCCATGACTATCTCATTTGTTGACTAGTCCATGACTATCTCATCTGTTGACTAGTCCATGACTATCTCATCTGTTGACTAGTCCATGACTATCCAATCCATTCTGGAAACCATTGGTCTCTCCTTTATGACCGAGCACATCATGTCCCACCACTATAGTGTTAAGTCTCTAGTTAATTACTCCAAGTATTGTTTAGACATCGCTGTGTTCAGTCTATGGCTTATTAATCCCAAGTGTTGTCTAGACGTTCCTGTTAGACTAGTCTATAGTTTATTAATGTCAAGTCTTGTCTAGACCAGCGTTTCCCAAATTCGTAACTGCGGCGCCCTGTGGACGAGTTTTGAATAACTCCAGGGACCGGTGCCAGATTTATTAACTATATTTTCATTTGATTTGAGCATACATATTCATGTTGTGCGGACCGGCAGCTTAAGACTCGCGAACCGGTGCCGGTCCACGGACTATCATTTGGGGAACGCTGGTCTAGACATTTCATTGTGATCAGCCTCATCAAGTCACTCGACCTTAACATCTGCCTACTGTTTTTTTTTTTTTTTAAATGTATCAATCAATATATTGTTTATCATTTTTTATATTGCTTCCCAAAAGTNATTGGTCTCTCCTTTATGACCGAGCACATCATGTCCCACCACTATAGTGTTAAGTCTCTAGTTAATTACTCCAAGTATTGTTTAGACATCGCTGTGTTCAGTCTATGGCTTATTAATCCCAAGTGTTGTCTAGACGTTCCTGTTAGACTAGTCTATAGTTTATTAATGTCAAGTCTTGTCTAGACCAGCGTTTCCCAAATTCGTAACTGCGGCGCCCTGTGGACGAGTTTTGAATAACTCCAGGGACCGGTGCCAGATTTATTAACTATATTTTCATTTGATTTGAGCATACATATTCATGTTGTGCGGACCGGCAGCTTAAGACTCGCGAACCGGTGCCGGTCCACGGACTATCATTTGGGGAACGCTGGTCTAGACATTTCATTGTGATCAGCCTCATCAAGTCACTCGACCTTAACATCTGCCTACTGTTTTTTTTTTTTTAAATGTATCAATCAATATATTGTATAGCATTTTTGATATTGCTTCCCAAAAGTGGCTTAGGGGAATTGCTAGATTGCATCGCCCACATTAGGTAATTTGGCAAGAGGGGTCGTGAGAATAACCGTTCAAAATAGGTAATTTGGCAAGATAGGTTGTGTGTAAAGCCGTTTAAAATAGGTAATTTGACAAGATAGGTTGTGAGTAAAGCCGTTTAAAATTGGTAATTTGGCAAGATAGGTTTTGAGAATGACCATTCAAGTTTGGAGATCGGGTCCTCCTTGGTCAGGGCATCGTGTCACACAAAGCGACCCCGTTGTCCCGCGATAGTTTCTAGTTTATCGTCCCCTATGTTTCTATTGTCTGACTGGAGAATGGAACTAATCTTGCGCCCTGACTTCATGTTACCTGCTATAGTCAAGGGAACTAAACAAATCCCCTTCAAGACCTTTATTTTTTCTCTAGTTAAGAGCAGGGCCGTTTCTACTATAGGCAAGACTACGTGGCCGTTTCTAAATTAGGCAAGACTACGTGGCCGTTTCTAAATTAGGCAAGACTACGTGGTCGTTTCTACCATAGGTAAGACTACGTGGTCGTTTCAACCATAGGCAAGCCTACGTGGTCGTTTCTGCCATAGGCAAGACTACGTGGTCGTTTCTGCCATAGGCAAGACTGCGTGGCCGGCTAGGACGACAAAAGGACGGTCGAAAGCAAACAACCAACCAAACAGACAGATGAGAAGTTGAACAAATAAGGAGGACAAATGAAAGATTGAAACAACGCTTAGATTTCATTAGCAAAGCATTGACTGAAAACGACGTCTCTGCTACCAGAGTACGAGGTGTCAAGAATTATGTCGTAATAATGACCGCATTTAAGAACTAGAAGTTAAAGAAGATGTTCAATTGTTGGGCAGTTGGTAAGGATGTTGAATGATAACCGGAAATCAATCAGTTACCGAAGTAATGTTACAAAATATGTCGGTTTGTATCCACCACTGACAACTGAAGAGAACCCCCCAAAACACACATACATCATGAGTTTTGTACCCAGTAATTGATGTAGTATTCACCACTGATAACCGAATAATTCCCCCCTCCCCCCACCCACGCTCACACATCCCATGACGTTTTGTACCTAGTAATTGACGAAGCATCCACAACCGACAACTGAATAATCAACACCCCCCCCCCCGCACTCACACATACCATGAAGTTTTGTACCCAGTAATTGACGAAGTATCCACAACCCACAACTGAATTAATTC
>CAXITT010000220.1:989123-1048400 GCA_964033795.1 Lymnaea stagnalis
CCCCCCCCCCCCCCCCCTTTGGAAGAAACACCGACCGGAGCCTAGCTTAGACCTGATGGTGTCGCAAAACTTTCCAGCACTTCGTAGGGATGATGACCAAGAAGACATCAACCGTCTCACCGGTGTATTAGAAATATCTCCGACCACCTGACTGATCTACGCTGTTGAAGTGTCTAGTGCGCCGTCCTCTCAGTTGAACAGTTTGGATTGTGTGCATTCGGTCTTGTCACGTCTATCACGTATAGTCTTACCTCGGTACAATGTCAACTCGATACATCTTCAACTCGATACATCTTCAACCCAGCACATCTTTAACTCGGTACATCTTTAACTCGGTACATCTTCAACTCGGTACGTGTTCAACTCGGTACATCTTCAACTCGGTACATCTTTAACCACGTACATGTTTAACTCTGTACATCTGCAACCACGGTATTATACGACTTCAATACGGTAAAATACCCACCTACTATCTAGATGGTGCAGCTAAGTGGTGTTCTGTTGTTGTTGTTAACGCCTACTTCGATCCAGTCCATCCCACACTTCCCAAGACCAGAATAGAATACTTTCTTCTATTGATTGTTGGTAGGCGGCAGCTGCTCTGACTGCTCGGAGCCATCATAGAGTTGTCTTGTGATAGACTATTTGACCACCCAGGCCTGGGGCTCTGACTGCTCGGAGCCATCATAGAGTTGTGTTGTGATAGACTATTTGACCACCCAGGCCTGGGGCTCTGACTGCTCGGGGCCATCATAGTGATGTGTTGTTATAGACTATTTGACCACCCAGGCATGAGGCTCTGACTGCTCGGAGCCATCATAGTGCTGTGTTGTGAGAGACTATTTGACCTCACAGGCCTGGGGCTCTGACTGCTCGGAGCCATCATAGTGTTGTGTTGTGAGAGACTATTTGACCTCACAGGCCTGGGGCTCTGACTGCTCGGAGCCATCGTAGTGTTGTGTTGTGAGAGAATATTTGACCTCACAGGCCTGAGGCTCTGACTGCTCGGAGCCTTCATAGTGTTGTGTTGTGAGAGACTATTTGACCTCACAGGCCTGGGGCTCTGACTGCTCGGAGCCATCTTAGTGTAGTGTTGTGACAGACGATTTGACCACCCAGGCCTGAGGCTCTGACTGCTCTGAGCCATCATAGTGATGTATTGTGATAGACTATTTGACCACCCAGGACAGGGGCTCTGACTGCTCGGAGCCATCATAGTGCTCTGTTGTGTTAGACTATTTTACCACACAGGCCTGGGGCTCTAAAAACATTTGTTTGTGGAAAAGTTTAGACAAAGATGTGTTTCCATTTTTAATGGCTACATGACCCCCATTTTTTGGTGATTCTTGGAACCCCGTTTTGTGTTTTCTTTTTTTTTATATAAACGCTTTAATGGGATTATATGAACCTTGTTTTATTTGTTATATAAACCCTGAAGGGTGATTAAATGAAACCTCTTTCTGTTAGTCATATGCACCCTGTTTTTTATTTATTTTATTATTTTTTTGGGTGGGGGGACTCTTGAACCCCTGTTTAAATCCGTTACATTGACTTCGCTTTTGTTCCTGTGTGGTTGAGTGGTGGACAAAGTCTTTGGACAGCTAGTTGATCCACTTCTCGTCAAACTGTCGAGCTGAAACTTGGCACATAGACTCGTTTCCGATGACAACAAATTCTTTCAAATTTTCAACCCCAACCTCCCAGAATCATCAGGTTTTTTTTATTGTTTTCAAGAGGGCGATATAAAAGAAATTCCAGATAAATGCGCTAAATATCGCAAGTGCGTTTTGTGCTTAATATTTTCTTTTCTTTTTCTGAAATAGTTTGTGAAATAAATCTGCGGTGTAAAAGCGGGTGTGTCATTGCAATATTAAGATACATTACAATCATAAAAAATGCATAGAAAAGGTTTCATACAAAACCCTGGGTTTTTATTGGTTGTTTAATGGTAATATAAACCATGTATGTAACAGTGTAATGCGATTGTGTCAAGACATGTTTTGGTAGTTATATAACACAACACTATCATAATATGTTATATTACTGAATGAGACCATGTCCACCTAAATGTGTTGTCCCCCAATGAGACCATATTTTACATGAACTCAACAGACTCATGTCCTATTACTGAATGAGACCATGACTGAACAATGTGTTTGTCTGTTGTAAACTAAGCTCATGGACTCCGAGTCAACAATGTAGCAGTGGAAATCCCAGGAGATCCTGGGGAAAATGAATCTAAAAATAGAGAAACGATCGCATCTTTCCCGTCAAAACGTTTTGCTATTTTTAATCGGAAGTTTCAGGAACATTTCCAACCTGGAGTTTAAAGAACACAAACTCTGCTAAGGGTTCAAAGTTCAAAAATCAGATGTATCCTTGCTGTGGCCATGCTGAGATTGAACAGTCTCAAACACTCTTAAGTTTTGTTGTCCACGGGCGGCGATTTCCTGTCGACTTCCAGACTCCCATTCAGTCGTTCGGTCTTTGATCCACTAACCAGCTACAGAAGCACACACTCTGCCTCCGAGGGGCGAGTCCAATTTTACAAAAAGGGTGAGTCCAATCGCCTGTATAAAGGTCTGTGATGCTTATGTTACCAACAGCTAGACAGGTATTGATCTTCAGTCTGTGCAAGAAAAAAGGAGTTTGAAAGCAAACGTGGAAGGGCCAGTAAATATTTTCCAAGGCTGTTTATTTCTGACCTCTGGTAAATCTTTTAATCTTGGGGGATCCTTCTACTAAGATTCTCAAACTGAAACATTCAAACACCACATTACAAGATCTGCACTGGGCACCCGTTTGAAAATTGAATTGCTCTAGGAAACAGCAGTAAAGTGTCCAGCTAACTATACAAATACTGGTCAGCTCAACTTAAATACAATAAATTGTTTCATTGACAAATAGTGGTCAGCTCAACTTAATTACAATGCATTGTTGCATTAACAGCAGACAGGACAAGAAATAACAACTATTTTAAAACTTAAGTGTTCGCCATTGTTATTGCCGGAAGTTTAGGAAGGCTCTTCGCCGAAACGTTCTTCTCTTATTGTCCTGTCTTTCGATTCAAGCTTCCACATTCCTTGTACTACTATTTCCTTCACACAGCTTGAACGTGGTCCTTCATTAATGAACTGTTTGTTGGAGGTTCGTTGTAAAACATATTCACACTTGCCTTGTAAGGAAAGGTTGCTCTGGTGCAGTGAGCTAGTTAATGAAAGATTGCCCTGGTGCAGTGAGGTAGTTAATGAAAGGCTGCCCTGGTGCAGTGAGGTAGTTAATGAAAGGTTGCCCTGGTGCAGTGAGGTAGTTAATGAAAGGTTGCCCTGGTGCAGTGAGGTAGTTAATGAAAGGTTGCCCTGGTGCAGTGAGGTAGTTAATGAAAGGTTGCCCTCCACGTCACTCCATCAATTACTAAGGTTGCCCTGGTGCAGGGAGGTAGTTAATGAAAGGTTGCGCTGGTGCAGTGAGGTAGTTAATGAAAGGCTGCCTGGTGCTGTGAGGTAGTTAATGAAAGGTTGCCCTGGTGCAGTGAGGTAGTTAAAGGAAGGTTGCCCTGGTGCTGTGAGGTTGTTTATGAATGTTTATCAGCCGATGATTCGGGCCGACATTCCGAGTGAGAATGGCTAACCATACCATTGCCGAATGTCAACACAACATAAGGGTCTTTATCTATGACATATCGGCTAGTAATTCTATCATTGGCACCTCTGAATGTCAACTAGATACAGTGCCTGACATATCGGCTAATCTTTCTTTCTATGAATTTCGAGTAAACAAATGGAAGTAAATGTCTAGACTCTCATTTGATTGGCTAGCTTAAATCAAGGGTCGGGCCAATGTTTTGATTGGCTAGCTGAAAATCAAGGGTCGAGCCAACGTTTTGATTGGCTAGCTCTAAATCAAGGGTCGAGCCAATGTTTTGATTGGCTAGCTCTAAATCAGGTGTCGGGACAATGTTTTGATTGGCTAGCTCTAAATCAAGAGTCGGGCCAATGTTTTGATTGGCTAGCTCTAAATCATGAGTCGGGACAATGTTTTGATTGGCTAGCTGAAAATCAAGGGTCGAGCCAATGTTTTGATTGGCTAGCTCTAAATCAGGAGTCGGGACAATGTTTTGATTGGCTAGTTTAAAATCAGGGGTCGGGAAAATGTTTCGATTGGCTAGCTCTAAAGCAGGGCTCAGGCCGATGTTTTTGAACCATTACCCCAAAATAGATTGGGTTGAACCGACGTTATTGATAATATTTGTAGCAAGAAAATTATTTACCTTCAATTTTAATTGGATCCATTTATTCGGAAAATACAGTTATAAATATATGAAGTACAAAATAAATTAATAAACATCTTCATTGGGTAAAAACATTATTTCTTTGAATAAATGTTCACTTTCAATGATGCAGAGTGTTGCTTTATATGATACAATGGCATCACAATTGACAATTGGGGATTTAAAAAAAAACAGAACGATTCCGATACTGTCGTTGGGACTATTTATTGATTTCTATGTCCATTACAGAAGAAAATCCTTGTTTGGAAAGGTAATATTGACCATTCCATAACTATTTATTGATATTCCATTGACAGTAGAACCCTCTCAATCCCAAGAACTAAAACTAAGACCATCGGTGAACGCTCCTTCTGCTTCCATGGGCCCACGTTCTGGAACCAGCTCCCCTTCCATATACGTCATAGTGAAACCTCGTCCATTTTCAAAAAGTCCCTTAAAACTCATCTGTTTAGGTCCGCATATGACCCTTGATGCACCCTCCTTGCCCTACCTCATTTTCTGTTTCGGGTTGATCCTGAAGTGTCAAAGTGTCCTCGTTTTATAGTCATTTTCATTGTTTCTATAAAATAGTAGTTACTATCCTAGTATCTCATTTGTATTTACTTAGTTTACATGTTTTAATAATTGTAAAGCGCTTAGAGCTTTATGATAAGCGCTATATAAAAATGCCTAAATAAATAAATAAATAAATATTTATATCTTTGTGGGTGGTCTTCATTTATTATAGTTTTTAAATTCTATATGAATGAAAGGAAACCGACACACACGTGATCTGAATGAAAGGAAACCCGACACATACGTGATCTGAATGAAAGGAAACCCGACACACACGTGATGTGAATGAAATGAAACCCGACACACACGTGATGTGAATGAAAGGAAACCCGACACACGTGATGTGAATGAAAGGAAACCCGACACACGTGATGTGAATGAAAGGAAACCCGACACACGTGATGTGAATGAAAGGAAACCCGACACACGTGATGTGAATGAAAGGAAACCCGACACACGTGATGTGAATGAAAGGAAACCCGACACACGTGATGTGAATGAAAGGAAACCCGACACACGTGATGTGAATGAAAGGAAACCCGACACACGTGATGTGAATGAAAGGAAACCCGACACACGTGATGTGAATGAAAGGAAACCCGACACACGTGATGTGAATGAAAGGAAACCCGACACACGTGATGTGAATGAAAGGAAACCCGACACACGTGATGTGAATGAAAGGAAACCCGACACACGTGATGTGAATGAAAGGAAACCCGACACACGTGATGTGAATGAAAGGAAACCCGACACACGTGATGTGAATGAAAGGAAACCCGACACACGTGATGTGAATGAAAGGAAACCCGACACACGTGATGTGAATGAAAGGAAACCCGACACACGTGATGTGAATGAAAGGAAACCCGACACACGTGATGTGAATGAAAGGAAACCCGACACACGTGATGTGAATGAAAGGAAACCCGACACACGTGATGTGAATGAAAGGAAACCCGACACACGTGATGTGAATGAAAGGAAACCCGACACACGTGATGGGAATGAAAGGAAACCCAACACACTCGTGATGTGAATGAAAGGAAACCCGACACACACGTGATGTGAATGAAAGGAAACCCGACACACGTGATGTGAATGAAAGGAAACGCGACACACACGTGATGTGAATGAAAGGAAACCCGACACACGTGATGTGAATGAAAGGAAACGCGACACACACGTGATGTGAATGAAAGGAAACCCGACACACGTGATCTGAATTTTTATAACTAATCAATGATTGCCAGTGACGTCACCAGGTGCACTTTAATTCCCGTATAGAAGTTAACGTCTTAATGGGTGCCATTAGTCAGAATGAAAGGGCTTAAAGATGGCCGCCTAAGCTAAACGGCAGTAACAGCAAGAAGCTGGTAAAAAACTTTGTTGTACGGTTCAAAAGCCTATTCTTTCCGTTTGGTCATTGATCAGGTGTAGATAACCCGAGGAACTAGGGGAGAGAATAGAAGAATGGAGAATAGAATGGCCAGTGTTGGAGTGATCAGTGGCGAGACGACTTGAGAATAACCTGCCTTAGCGTTTAACTTTCAGTGACTGGATTAACTTGGCCTCTTGATGTGTACTTTGATGTTGAATTTCTCTCGTACACTTTGTTGTTGAATTTCTCTCGTACACTTTGTTGAATTTCTCTAGAACACTTTGTTGTTGAATTTCTCTAGTATACTCTGCTATTGAATGACTCCATGCGTACATACGACTACATGATTCGATGTGTAGTTAAGAATTGAATCTGTTATTTTTTTCTCGCTTTTAAAAAAAAAGAAAATGTGAATTTTTTCCCAAATTCTGACAAGCAGGGAGTGTCAATCATGTTTTACACCCCGCCCAAAGCCCAACCTCACCCCACCCCTCCCGCCTGACTCGTCTCCCTTAGTAAGCAGTTCTCAACATGATATCCCTTTCTTTGCTCAGACTACTGGTACTTTTTTTCTACCACCAAAAAAAAAAAAAAAAGATCAATCATGTTTTACACCCCCCCCAAAGCCCAACCTCACCCCCCCCCTCCCGCCTGACTCGTCTCCCTTAGTAAGCAGTTCTCAAAATGATATCCCTTTCTTTGCTCAGACTACTGGTACTTTTTTTCTACCACCAAAAAAAAAAAAAAAAGTCGTATGGGTTTTGATATGAGGAAAGTCTTCCTTGGGCAAGAACGGGTTAAACCCACACGTCGTTCTTTGAACCTGTCCCCAAGGAGGTGTTTTGCTTGCAGCTCAGGTTTTGCAATGTAGTGATGGGTTAAAAAAACATAACGCACTACTGTGCACCTCTATTTTTAATTCGGTAAAAACATAACGTCCACGTAAGTGGCAAATGATCTTGGAGGATACTCGTAAATTTACGTAATTTTTTTTTTCAGTAGACGAAAAGGTCTCCACCGGCCAGTAGAGAGGGCCTCGCGGGTCGCATCTGGCTCGCGGGCCGTAGATTGGAGACCCCTTATCTTCAAGGAAGCATGGTATTTAGATACATTTAAAAGTTGCATTTATTTGATTAAGGTCGGTGTGGCGGGACGAGTAGAAAGTGTTATCGTCTGGGATCTATGAACAATCAGAATACATAGGTCAATGTGGAAGCATTCATTTGTTGCTTAAAAAAATTCTGTTTAATGACATGCGACCCGCGAAGAGGGGACACGCGATCAAAGTCCCCCCCCCCAACCCGTGAGTCCATTTGGGTTGGCTACCCTTGCCGTACGGCACAGTTGTCCCCAACCAATGCTTTTGTCCACAAACTATGCTTTTGTCCCCAACCAATGCTATTGTCCCCAACCGATGCTATTGTCCCCAACCAATTCTATTGTCCTTAACCAATGCTATTGTCCCCAACCAACGCTATTGTCCCCAACCAATGCTATTGTCCCACAACTATGCTATTTCCCCAACCAATCCTATTGTCCCAAACCAATGCTATTGTCCCCAAGCAATGCTATTGTCCCTAAGCAATACTATTGTCCCCAAACAATGCTATTGTCCTTAAACAATGCTATTGTCCCCAACCAATGCTATTGCCCCAATGCTATTGTACCCAACCAATGCTATTGTCCCAATGCTATTGTCCTCAAACAATGCTATTGTCCTCAAACAATGCTATTGTCCCCAACAAATGCTATTGTCCCCAACCAATGCTATTGTCCCCAACCAATGCTATTGTCCCCAACCAATGCTGTTGTCCCCAACCAATTCTATTGTCCCCAACCAATGCTATTTTCCCCAAACAATGCTATTGTCCCCAAACAATGCTATTGTCCCCAAACAAGGCTATTGTGCCAATGCTATTGTCTTCAACCAATGCTATTGTCCCAAACCAATGCTATTTTTCCCAAACAATGCTATTGTCCCTAAACAATGCTATTGTCCCCAAACAAGGCTATTGTGCCAATGCTATTGTCTTCAACCAATGCTATTGTCCCAAACCAATGATATTGTCCCCAACCAATGCTATTGTCCCCAACCAATGCTATTGTCCTCAACCAATGCTATTGTCCCCAACCAATGCTATTGTCCTAATGCTATTTCCCCAAACAATGCTATTGTCCCCAACCAATGCTATTGTCCCCAACCAATGCTATTTCCCCAACCAATGCTGTTGTCCTTAACCAATGCTATTTCCCCAATGAATGCTATTGTCCCCAACCAATGCTATTGTCCCCAACCAATGCTATTGTCCTTAACCAATGCTATTGTCCCCAACCAATGCTATATTCCCCAACCAATGCTATTGTCCCCAACAATACTTTTCCCCAAGCAATGCTATTGTCCCCAACCAATGCTATTGTGCCCAAACAATGCTATTGTCCCCAACCAATGCTATTGTCCCAATGCTATTTCCACAAACAATGCTTTTGTCCCCAACCAATGCTATTGTCCCCAACCAAGGCTATTGTCCCCAACTAATGCTATTGTCCCCAACCAATGCTATTGTCCTCAACCAATGCTATTGTCCCCAACCAATGCTATTGTCCTAATGCTATTTCCCCAAACAATGCTATTGTCCCCAACCAATGCTATTGTCCTTAACCAATGCTATCGTCCCCAACCAATGCTATTGTCCCCAACCAATGCTATTGTCCCCAACAATACATTTCCCAAGCAATGCTATTGTCCCCAACCAATGCTATTGTGCCGAAACAATGCTATTGTCCCCAACCAATGCTATTGTCCCCAACCAATGAGACAAGAGATGTGACGTAAAAAATTGATTTGATGTTGCTCACACACAAGATATCTTGCGCCTGTCTTGATCGGGCCATGATTGTGCTCCTGTCTAGGCCGGGCCATGTTAGATTGTCCAAGAAGAGATCCCAGTCCAGTCATTGTACAAGGCTCAAGTGTTCAACTGCACAGCTCAATAATCATTGACCCCCCCCCCTCCCGGTCCTACATGTCCAAAGTCTGGGACCTGGGGACTCGGTTGGTGTTCCATTAGTGGGGGTAGCTTTGATCTGATACCTAGTTTCAATGGTCAGCTATCAGAGGACTGTTAGCACCCTCAAACAGACCAAAAAAGCCCAGTTTTGGGCGCACACGAGTTCGCTTGTTGTAGAGCTCAATAATCATTGACCCCCCCCCCTCCCGGTCCTACATGTCCAAAGTCTGGGACCTGGGGACTCGGTTGGTGTTCCATTAGTGGGGTTAGCTTTGATCTGATACCTAGTTTCAATGGTCAGCTATCAGAGGACTGTTAGCACCCTCAAACAGACCAAAAAAGCCATGTTTTGGGCGCACACGATTTCGCTTGTTGTAGACTCTCCATTGATGAGTCTTCTTGTTGTAAGATGTTGGTTTGTATATGTTTTTTTATAGACGGAAGACAGACGTATCTGTGTGTCACGTCATTAGATACCGGTTAATTCTACTTTCGATTGCAGTGGCACAAAGAGCAATAACATCTCCCACCCTTACTCTTAGCTCCCACTCACTTTCTCTCTCTCTCTCTCTCTTTTTCTCTATTTCTTTCCCTCTCTTTCTCTCACTTTCTCTGTCTCACTCTCCTTCATTCTTTGCTCTCTCTTTCTAAATCTCTCTCCCTCTTTCTTTCTCTCTTTCTCTGTCTCTCTCTCTCTCTTTCTCTCTCTCTCTCTCTATATATATATATATATATATATATATATATCTTTCTCTGTCTCCTACTCTCTCGCTATCGCTCTCTTTCTCTCTCTAAGTCTGTCTCTGTCTTTATGTATGTATGCCTATCTGTCTGTCTCTCTTGTGGTAAATCGCTAACTCCATAGCGTGCGCGCCTGTTAGCAGAGAGTTTATGTCGCCGAACAACGAATGAATGCTAATGTTGCCATTTTTAAAGTTCCCTTAAGATGCGGTAAAGCTCTATTTCTTATTGAATAAACTTTTTTTGACTACATAACGACTCAGGGACATAATGACTCAGTGACACAATGACTCAGTGACACAATGACTCAGTGACACAATGACTCAGTGACACAGTGACTCAGTGACACAATGACTCAGTGACACAGTCGTCATTCAACCATAAACACAGTGTTAAATGACACTCTATTTTTAACTTTCTTTTATTTGCGCTTTTTTTTATAGACCAACTCTAAACGGATCTTGTTTAGTTTAATAGGCAGTAAAAGTGACCTTAGTGACTCTATGTTTATGTCAGCAAGTGACAGTGCCACGTTCCAGCGTCTTGTCTATGTCATACCACACATCTCTAGCTCATGCCTGTGTAGCGCCCCCCACCCCTCTTATTTCCCCCCCCCTTCCCCCCCAAGCAATTAAAAAATCGATGAGCTGACACAATGGTGACCTTCTGGGCACTGAATTATCCCAGTGATGCAGCATAAAAATAGCTAAGCAAATAATCCGTTTGAGTGAATGGAGGGCTGTCCGAATGAGTAAGAGGCTGTGATTGGTCAGCGTGTCTATCGTTGAGTGATTGAATTGAGGGCTGTCCGAGTGAGTAAGATGTTCGGATTGGTCAGCGTGCCTATCGTCTAGTTAACTCGCTAAAAGGAGAAAATCAAATCGAAACTTCGTAATTGGCATAAACATGACACACTTCCCATACGGTGCAACCAATCAGGACTGTCAACTTTTTCTAAAAATACTTTAAATGCCCTTCGATTATGTTCTTGTGTTTCGGGCTGGGTGGCAAACTCTTCGGACGGCTAATTGACCCCTTCCCGTCAACCTAATCGAGCTACACTTGGCACATAGACTCGTTGCCGATGACATCACATTCTTTCCATTTTTCATCCCCAACCCCCAACCCCCCAATATCCGTTTTTCCATATTTTTCAAAGGGCAAACGAAGGAAATAGGATGCCACTGATTTCACGAAATAAATTCCCGATAACTGCGCTAAATGAGATTCTTAAAAATAATAGCGCAAATGCGTTTAGTGCGTACTATTTTCTTTTGTTTTACTGAAATAGTTGGTGAACTAAATCTGCGCTCTATTAAAACATTAATTGGAAGCATCAATTAAACGAAAACCTTTATTGTAAGGGGTTGTTTCATTCTTTTTTTTTAAACTGTGGAAAACTTTTGAGTTAGTTAACAATGGCGCATCTCCTAGCGTCTGGTGTGCACAAGTTAACAATGGCGCATCTCCTAGCGTCTGGTGTGCTCAAGTTAACATTGACGCATCTCCTAGCGTCTGGTGTGCACAAGTTAACAATGGCGCATCTCCTAGCGTCTGGTGTGCATAAGTTAACAATGGCGCATCTCCTAGCGTCTGGTGTGCACAAGTTAACATTGACGCATCTCCTAGCGTCTGGTGTGCACAAGTTAACATTGACGCATCTCCTAGCGTCTGGTGTGCACAAGTTAACATTGACGCATCTCCTAGCGTCTGGTGTGCACAAGTTAACAATGGCGCATCTCCTAGCGTCTGGTGTGCATAAGTTAACAATGGCGCATCTCCTAGCGTCTGGTGTGCACAAGTTAACATTGACGCATCTCCTAGCGTCTGGTGTGCACAAGTTAACATTGACGCATCTCCTAGCGTCTGGTGTGCACAAGTTAACAATGGCGCATCTCCTAGCGTCTGGTGTGCACAAGTTAACATTGACGCATCTCCTAGCGTCTGGTGTGCACAAGTTAACAATGGCGCATCTCTTAGCGTCTGGTGTGCACAAGTTAACAATGGCGCATCTCCTAGCGTCTGGTGTGCACAAGTTAACATTGACGCATCTCCTAGCGTCTGCTGTGCACAAGTTAACAATGGCGCATCTCCTAGCGTCTGGTGTGCACAAGTTAACATTGACGCATTTCCTAGCGTCTGATGTGCACAAGTTAACATTGACGCATCTCCTAGCGTCTGCTGTGCACAAGTTAACAATGACGCATGTCCTAGCGTCTGGTTTGCATATGTTAACATTGACGCATCTCCTAGCATCTGGTGTGCACAAGTTAACAATGACGCATCTCCTAGCGTCTGCTGTGCACAAGTTAACAATGACGCATCTCATAGCGTCTGCTGTGCATAAGTTAACAATGACGCATCTCCTAGTTTCTGTTGTGCACAAGTTAACAATGACGCATCTCTTAGCGTCTGTTGTGCATAAGTTAACATTGATACATCTCCTAGTGTCTGTTGTGCACAAGTTAACAATGGCGCATCTCCTAGCGTCTGGTGT
Organism: Lymnaea stagnalis; assembly: GCA_964033795.1. NCBI lineage: Eukaryota > Metazoa > Mollusca > Gastropoda > Lymnaeidae > Lymnaea > Lymnaea stagnalis. Next base: position 1,001,597 of record CAXITT010000220.1, read on the forward strand.
GCACAAGTTAACAATGGCGCATCTCCTAGCGTCTGGTGTGCACACGTTAACATTGACGCATCTCCTAGCGTCTGATGTGCACACGTTAACATTGACGCATCTCCTAGCGTCTGGTGTGCACACGTTAACATTGACGCATCTCCTAGCGTCTGGTGTGCACAAGTTAACAATGACGCATCTCCTAGCGTCTGGTGTGCACAAGTTAACAATGACGCATCTCCTAGCGTCTGCTGTGCACACGTTAACAATGACGCATCTCCTAGTGTCTGTTGTGCACAAGTTAACAATGACGCATCTCTTAGCGTCTGTTGTGCACAAGTTAACATTGATGCATCTCCTAGCGTCTGTTGTGCACAAGTTAACAATGGCGCATATCCTAGCGTCTGCTGTGCACAAGTTAACAATGACGCATCCTTTAGCGTCTGCTGTGCACAAGTAACAAAGGTGCATCTCCTAGCGTCTGCTGTGCACAAGTTAACAATGGCGCATCTCCTAACGTCTTGTGTGCACACGTTAACATTGACGCATCTCCTAGCGTCTGATGTGCACAAGTTAACAATGACGCATCTCCTAGCGTCTGCTGTGCACAAGTTAACAATGACGCATCTCATAGCGTCTGCTGTGCACAAGTTAACAATGACGCATCTCCTAGTGTCTGTTGTGCACAAGTTAACAATGACGCATCTCCTAGCGTCTGCTGTGCACAAGTTAACAATGACGCATCTCCTAGCGTCTGCTGTGCACAAGTTAACAATGACGCATCTCCTAGCGTCTGCTGTGTGAAACGTATAACGCTCGGCCAGACCCTTGATTGGGAAAAGTTCGTTTACGTCCTAATTTGTTGTGCAGTAAGTTTATATATATTTTATTTTTTTCTATTTGATTTTATATTCTTTATTTGAATTAATTAGCATAATTAAATTGAATAGTGTCATTATAGCTAGCTTTGGTATCGCTTTTCATTGCGTACTGGTTACGAGCGAGCAACATTTTAAAAAAAATTAAATTTGTAAAAACCATCTAACGGTACGTTACAAAAATGTATCATTAGATTTTCGTTTTGTTTTTGCATTCAAGGGTTTACCTATCTGTTGCCATGGTATGCTTGTCATTAGTTTTTGTAGTGTTGCGTTTGTTTTAAATGTGGTAAATTATAGATTTGTTTTTTGTTGACTTTGTACCGCGCTTCGAGCCTTTGGGGATGAAGAGTGTTTTTGAAATGAACTTTATTATTATTTTATTATCTGTTTGTGGAACCCTACAGAGCTAAAGTAAAGGCTTATCTATCAGTTTGTGGATCACTACAGAGCTAAAGGCTGATCTAACTGAGCAATTTATATTATTAATATTATTATTATAAGTGGTTTTATATAGCGTGACACCCCCGGCCTAGGGCTTCGCTCAACACGCTGTACATACAATTTAACAAACATAATAAAAAAACTTTAAAAATTCATTAACATAAAATGAACATTTGTCCAATGTTTCATCTGCTGTCGTATGTAAACAGGGCGTCATTACTATCTTGAGTTGACCGGTAGATCAAAGAATTGTCCGAGGCAGAACCGCAACGATTATTGTTTATTAGTATCTGCCGCTGGGCCAATAGCGGATGGGTTAAGTACCGGGGATCTAGATTCTGTAAACAATAACGGCCAATGTACAGGCGTCTTCATTGATGTACAAAACATTGAAACGAAAGGAAGTGGCCTGCATTGGATTGGTAACGGTACACAAAGTATTACTAAACATTGACCCAATTGTTTTGACAACTAGGGAGCAAAATTGTGAAACGTGAATGTCGACCGCAATCCTCGTCCTTCAATATCACTCACTGTACCGTTCAATATCACTGTACCGTTCAATATCACTCACTGTACCGTTCAATATCACTCACTGTACCGTTCGTTGGTGATAAAAAATACGTACATATTTTCGTGCATATAAGACAAACTTAATTATAAGACGCACCTATTTATAAGACGCACCTATTTATAAGACGCACCTATTTATAAGACGCACCTATTTATAAGACGCACCTATTTATAAGACACACCTATTTATAAGACGCACCTTTATATAAGATGCATCCATATATAAGACGCATCCATATAAAAGACGCACCTATATATAAGACGCACCCATATTTAAGACGCACCCATATATAAGACGCAGCCATATTTAAGACGCACCCATATATAAGACGCACCCATATATAAGACGCATCCATATAAAAGACGCACATATATATAAGACGCACCCATATTTAAGACGCACCCATATATAAGACGCAGCCATATTTAAGACGCACCCATATATAAGACGCAACCATATATAAGACGCACCCATATATAAGACGCACCCATATATAAGACGCACCCATATTTAAGACGCACCCATATATAAGACGCAGCCATATATAAGACGCACCCATATATAAGACGCACCCATATAAAAGACGCACCTATATATAAGACGCACCCATATATAAGACGCACCCATATATAAGACGCACCCATATATAAGACGCACCCATATATAAGACGCAACCATATATAAGACGCACCCATATATAAGACGCAACCATATTTAAGACGCACCCATATTTAAGACGCACCCATATATAAGACGCAGCCATATTTAAGACGCACCTATATATAAGACGCACCCATATTTAAGACGCACCCATATATAAGACGCACCCATATTTAAGACGCACCCATATATAAGACGCACCCATATTTAAGACGCACCCATATATAAGACGCACCCATATATAAGACGCACCCATATATAAGACGCACCCATATATAAGACGCACCCATATATAAGACGCATCTTTTATACGCGAAAAACGGTAATATATTTATATTTCAATCGAATCTAATCCATCTAATTATCTTTATATTTCAATCAAATCTAATCCATCTAATTATCTTTATATTTCAATCAAATCTAATCCATCTAATTATCTTTATATTTCAATCAAATATAATCCATCTAATTATCTTTATATTTCAATCGAATCTAATCCATCTAATTATCTTTATATTTCAATCGAATCTAATCCATCGAATTATCTTTATATTTCAATCAAATCTAATCCATCTAATTATCTTTATATTTCAATCAAATCTAATCCATCTAATTATCTTTATATTTCAATGAAATCTAATCCATCTAATTATCTATATATTTCAATCGAATCTAATCCATCTAATTATCTTTATATTTTAATCAAATCTAATCCATCTAATTATCTTTATATTTCAATCGAATCTGATCCATTTTATTATCTTTATATTTCAATCGAATCTAATCCATCTAGTTATCTTTATATTTCAATCGAATCTAATCCATCTAATTATCTTTATATTTCAATCGAATCTAATCCATCTAATTATCTTTATATTTCAATCAAATCTAATCCATCTAATTATCTTTATATTTCAATCGAATCTAATCCATCTAATTATCTTTATATTTCAATCAAATCTAATCCATCTAATCATATTTAAATGTCAATCAATTCTAATTCCTCTAATCATATCTTTATGGAGATTCATACTCTGTACAATGTGTGAGTTTTCCTACAGCGTTGGATTATGCATACCCCAACTCCACCCTACACCCCATGGAGTGAAAGCCAAGTGCATGCGAGAAAGTGATCACCATTTGAATGCCTGTGGGCAGATCTGCTGCACTCCACTGATGAATTTGTCTGCCCTGCACTCAGAACTCTAAATCCGTTGGGGTTTTGGGAGGGGGGGAGCTGTGGGGAACTGTTAAGAAAATATCGAAGGCGGTGTTTGGTTGATACAGTTTATGATCGGCCCGCACCAAACTTGTGAAATAAAGGTAATACATGAACACGCGTGTAGCTTTGAACACACTCAACAGATAACTGGATGCACGCGCCTTTTGGCGTTTTATTAGATTAAAAAACTGGGACAGAATTTTGACATCTACCGATTATATCATACATCCATCGATTATATCATACGTCTATTGCTTATATCATACATCCGCCGATTATATAATACATCCACCGATTATATCATACATCCGCCGATTATATCATACATCTACCGATTATATGATAGATGCACCGATTATATCATACATCCGCCGATTATATGATACATCCACCGATTATATCATACATCCACCGATTATATCATACATCCACCGATTATATGATACATCCACCGATTATATCATACATCCACCGATTATATCATACATCCACCGATTATATCATACATCCACCGATTATATCATACATCCACCGATTATATCATACATCCACCGATTATATCATACATCCGCCGATTATATGATACATCGATCGATTATATCATACATCCACCGATTATATCATACATCCACCGATTATATGATACATCCACCGATTATATCATACATCCGCCGATTATATGATACATCCACCAATTATATCATACATCCACCGATTATATGATACATCCACCGATTATATCATACATCCGCCGATTATATGATACATCCACCGATTATATCATACATCCACCGATTATATGATACATCCACCGATTATATGATACATCCACCGATTATATCACACATCCGCCAATTATATCATACATCCACCGATTATATGATACATCCACCGATTATATCACACATCCGCCGATTATATGATACATCCACCGATTCTTTCACACACCCACCGATTATATGATACATCCACCGATTATATCATACATCCACCGATTATATCATACATCCACCGATTATATCATACATCCACCGATTATATGATACATCCACCGATTATATCATACATCCGCCGATTATATGATACATCCACCGATTATATCATACATCCACCGATTATATCATACATCCACCGATTATATGATACATCCACCGATTATATCATACATCCACCGATTATATGATACATCCACCGATTATATCATACATCCACCGATTATATGATACATCCACCGATTATATCATACATCCACCGATTATATGATACATCCACCGATTATATCATACATCCACCGATTATATGATACATCCACCGATTATATCATACATCCACCGATTATATGATACATCCACCGATTATATCATACATCCACCGATTATATGATACATCCACCGATTATATCATACATCCACCGATTATATGATACATCCACCGATTATATCATACATCCACCGATTATATGATACATCCACCGATTATATCATACATCCACCGATTATATGATACATCCACCGATTATATCATACATCCACCGATTATATGATACATCCACCGATTATATCATACATCCACCGATTATATGATACATCCACCGATTATATCATACATCCACCGATTATATGATACATCCACCGATTATATCATACATCCACCGATTATATGATACATCCACCGATTATATCATACATCCACCGATTATATGATACATCCACCGATTATATCATACATCCACCGATTATATGATACATCCACCGATTATATCATACATCCACCGATTATATGATACATCCACCGATTATATCATACATCCACCGATTATATGATACATCCACCGATTATATCATACATCCACCGATTATATGATACATCCACCGATTATATCATACATCCACCGATTATATGATACATCCACCGATTATATCATACATCCACCGATTATATGATACATCCACCGATTATATCATACATCCACCGATTATATGATACATCCACCGATTATATCATACATCCACCGATTATATGATACATCCACCGATTATATCATACATCCACCGATTATATGATACATCCACCGATTATATCATACATCCACCGATTATATCATACATCCACCGATTGTATCATACATCCACCGATTATATCATACATCCACCGATTATATCATACATCCACCGATTATATCATACATCCACCGATTGTATCATACATCCGCCGATTATATCATACATCTACCGATTATATCATACATCTACCGATTATATCATACATCTACCGATTATATGATACATCCGCCGATTATATGATACATCCACCGATTATATCATACATCCACCGATTATATCATACATCTACCGATTATATGATATATCCACCGATTATATGATACATCCACCGATTATATCATACATCCACCGATTATATCATACATCTACCGATTATATCATACATCCGCCGCATATATCATACATCCGCCGATTATATGATTTATCCACCGATTATATGATACATCCACCGATTATATCATACGTCTATTGATTATATCATATGTCTATTGATTATATCATACGTCTATTGATTATATCATACGCCTATTGATTATATCATACGTCTATTGATTATATCATACGTCTATTGATTATATCATACGTCTATTGATTATATCATACATCCACCGATTATATCATACATCTACCGATTATATCATACGTGTATTGATTATATCATACATCTACCGATTATATCATACATCTACCGATTATATCATACATCTACCGATTATATCATACATCTACCGATTATATCATACATCTACCGATTATATCATACATCTACCGATTATATCATACATCTACCGATTATATCATACATAAAACCGATTATATCATACATCTACCAATTATATTATACATCTATTGATTATATCACACGTTTACCGATTCCATGAAACGAGTTTTAAAACAATTATGTATTGAATGTTAAAAATCTATATTGCACTGAATGAATATTGCTAATGTTACAGTGTAGGTATATTACTCATGTAACACTGTAGGTATATTGCTAATGTTACACTGTAGATATATTGCTAATGTTACACTGTATGTATATTACTAATGTTACACTGTAGGTATATTGCTAATGTTACACTGTAGGTATATTGCTAATGTTACACTGTAGATATATTGCTAATGTTACACTGTAGATATATTGCTAATGTTACACTGTTGGTATATTACTAATGTTACACTGTAGATATATTGCTAATGTTACACTGTAGATATATTGCTAATGTTACACTGAAGGTTTATTACTAATGTTACACTGTAGGTATATTGCTAATGTTACACTGTAGGTATATTGCTAATGTTACACTGTAGGTATATTACTAATGTTACACTGTCGATATATTGCTAATGTTACACTGTAGGTATATTACTAATGTTACACTGTAGATATATTGCTAATGTTACACTGTAGGTATATTGCTGATGTTACACTGTAGGTTGTTCGTCCGTCGAAGATCGACCAGGACCATCGAGTCGTCCGTTGACTGATGCCTTGCGCGGATGACTTTTGTTTAAAGTGAGGAAGAGTTGCGTGGCGTCAACCCCACTCTCTCGTCCGGGCCCACCATATCCTGTGGCAAGACTGTAAACTAAAGTCCCACTCGAACATCTCCTGACGTAATCTAAAGTCCCACACAAACATCTACTGACGTAATCTAAAGTCCCACACGACCATCTACTGACGTAATCTAAAGTCCCACACGAACATCTACTGACGCAAACTAAAGTCCCACACGAACATCTACTGCCGTAATCTAAAGTCCCACACAAACATCTACTGACGTAATCTTAAGTCCCACACAAACATCTACTGCCGTAATCTAAAGTCCCACACAAACATCTATTGCCGTAATCTAAAGTCCCACACAAACATCTAATGCCGTAATCTAAAGTCCCACACAAATATCTACTGCCGTAATCTAAAGTCCCACACAAACATCTATTGCCGTAATCTAAAGTCCCACACAAACATCTAATGCCGTAATCTAAAGTCCCACACAAACATCTACTGCCGTAATCTAAAGTCCCACACAAACATCTACTGCCGTAATCTAAAGTCCCACACAAAGATCTATTGCCGTAATCTAAAGTCCCACACAAACATCTACTGCCGTAATCTAAAGTCCCACACAAACATCTACTGCCGTAATCTAAAGTCCCACACAAACATCTACTGCCGTAATTGAAACGATCGCACCCCCCTAAACTGCTTCACCTCTATAAATGCCGACATTCCTTAGAACATCGTGCTGTCCCGCCTGTGTGACTCATTTCTCTTCTGCTCCTTGATTCCTTTAGCGTGTGTGTCCCACGGCCAAGTTCCGTCTCAGCAATTAGATCAAGTTGCCGTATCTGTGAGATAAACGATGGAGTTTTTCTGTAGATTCAATGCTTTTTTAGCACAAGCCTTTGTCTCTCCATATAAGTGATCCAATATTGGTGTGCTCCATTTGACCATTTAATGGTACGCCTCCATATACTGGTGTGTTACCATTGACCATATAATGGTGTGTTACCATTGACCATATAATGGTGTGTTACCATTGACCATATAACGGTGTGATACCATATAATGGTGTACTACCATGTAATAGTGTGCTATCATATAATGCTGCACCACCATATGATGGTGTGGTGCCGCGAACAGAGAAAATTATGGCTGGGGACAATTAACTAATTTTAGTCATGCAATTTTAAATTTCTTGTTTAGTTTAATGTGCCGTGTCATTTTACTGGTGAAGTACTGACCGCTAGACGACACTGTACCATCATTGGTGAACCACTGACCGCTAAATGGCATTGTACCATCATTGGTGAACTACTGACCGCTAGACGACACTGTACCATCATTGATGAACTACTGACCGCTAAATGGCATTGCACCATCATTGGTGAACTACTGACCGCTAGACGGCACTGTACATCATTGGTGAACTACTGACCGCTAAATGGCATTGCACCATCATTGGTGAACTATTGACCGCTAGACGACACTGTACCATCATTGGTGAACTACTGACCGCTAGACGACACTGTACCATCATTGGTGAGCTACTGTCCGCTAGACGACACTGTACCATCATTGGTGAACTACTGACCGCTAGACGACACTGTACCATCATTGGTGAGCTACTGACCGCTAGACGACACTGTACCATCATTGGTGAACTACTGACCGCTAAATGGCATTGCACCATCATTGGTGAACTACTGACCGCTAGACGGCACTGTACCATCATTGGTGAACTACTGACCGCTAGACGACACTGTATCATCATTGGTGAACTACTGACCGCTAAATGACATTGCACCATCATTGGTGAACTACTGACCGCTAGACGACGCTGTAGGATCATTGGTGAACGTCTGACCGCTAAATGGCATTGCACCATCATTAGTGAACTACTGACCGCTAGACGACACTGTACCATCATTGGTGAGCTACTGACCGCTAGACGACACTGTATCATCATTGGTGAACTACTGACCGCTAGACGACACTGTACCATCATTGGTGAGCTACTGACTGCTAGACGACACTGTACCATCATTGGTGAACTACTGACCGCTAAATGGCATTGCACCATCATTGGTGAACTACTGACCGCTAGACGGCACTGTACCATCATTGGTGAACTACTGACCGCTAGACGACACTGTACCATCATTGGTGAACTACTGACCGCTAAATGGCATTGCACCATCATTGGTGAACTACTGACCGCTAGACGACACTGTACCATCATTGGTGAGCTACTGACCGCTAAATGGCATTGCACCATCATTGGTGAACTACTGACCGCTAGACGACAATGTACCATCATTGGTGAGCTACTGACCCTTAAATGGCATTGCACCATCATTGGTAAACTACTGACCGCTAGACGGCAGTGTACCATCATTGGTGAACTACTGACCGCTAGATGACACTGTACCGTCCTTGGTGAAATACTGACCGCTAAATAGCATTGCACCATCATTGGTGAACTACTGACCGCTAGACGACACTGTATCATCATTGGTGAACTACTGACCGCTAAATGACATTGCACCATCATTGGTGAACTACTGACCGCTAGACGACGCTGTAGGATCATTGGTGAACTTCTGACCGCTAAATGGCATTGCACCATCATTAGTGAACTACTGACCGCTAGACGACACTGTACCATCATTGGTGAACTACTGACCGCTAAATGGCATTGCACCATCATTGGTGAACTACTGACCGCTAGATGACGTTGTACCATTATTGGTGAAGTACTGACCTCTAGATGACAGTGCATTATCATTGGTGAAGTTCTGACCGCTAGATGACATTGTACCATGATTGATGAAATTATGACCGCTTTATGACATCGTGTCATTATTGATGACTTTCTGCCTACTTGATGACATCGTTATGTTCCATTTGCCAGCACCAAGGCATCAATCGTGTATATGTTTGTTACATTTGCCATAGTTTCGAAAGCATCAATGAAAAGTTCTTGTAAAGCTGGGTGGGTGAAGTCACCGTATTTATAGATATTGGATGCAGGCGTACCAATGTAGTTGTACCAATGTAGTTGTACCAATGTAGTTGTACCAATGTAGTTGTACCAATGTAGTTGTACCAATGTAGTTGTACCAATGTAGGAGTACCAATGTAGTTGTACCAATGTAGGTGTACCAATGTAGTTGTACCAATGTAGTTGTACCAATGAAGGTGTACCAATGTAGTTGTACCAATGTAGTTGTACCAATGAAGGTGTACCAATGTAGTTGTACCAATTTAGTTGTAACAATGTAGGTGTACCAATGTAGGTGTACCAATGTAGTTGTACCAATGCAGGTGTACAAATGTAGGTGTACCAGTGTAGTTGTACCAATGTAGTTGTACCTATATAGTTGTACCGTACCAATGAAGGTGTACCAATGTAGTTGTACCAATGTAGGAGTACCAATGTAGCTGTACCAATGTAGGTGTACCAATGTAGTTGTACCAATGTAGTTGTACCAATGTAGGAGTACCAATGTAGTTGTACCAATGTAGTTGTACCAATGAAGGTGTACCAATGTAGTTGTACCAATGTAGTTGTAACAATGTAGGTGTACCAATGTAGGTGTACCAATGTAGTTGTACCAATGCAGGTGTACAAATGTAGGTGTACCAGTGTAGTTGTACCAATGCAGGTGTACAAATGTAGGTGTACCAGTGTAGTTGTACCAATGTAGTTGTACAATATAGGTGTACCAATGAAGTTGTACCAATGCAGGTGTATCAATGTAGTTGTAACAATGTAGTTGTACCTATATAGTTGTACCGTACCAATGAAGGTGTACCAATGTAGGTGTACCAATGTAGTTGTACCAATATAGTTGTACCAATGTAGGTGTACCAATGTGGTAGTACCAATGTAGGCGTGTTTCCACAACTCAGGTAACAGAGTCACCTACAGTTCGGCTATTGAATGTTATCATGCCTCTTCCATCCCATGATTATCTGATTCACCTGGGGGATGCCATGGCAAGGCCTTCTTAATAATTGGATCCGTCCACTTTATTGGCGAGCGTGTGTGTGAGTGTGTGGAGGCAGGTGTGTGAGAGTGTGTGTGTGAGTGTTTGGAGGGAGGTGTGTGTGAGTGTGTGGAGGCAGGTGCGTGTGAGAGTGTGGAAGATGGTGTGTGTGTGATTGTGTGGAGGCAGGTGTGTGTGTGAGTGTGTGGAGCCAGGTGCGCGTGAGTGTGTGTGTGAGAGTGTGGACGATGGTGTGTGTGTGTGAGTGTTCTTATGGCAGGTGCGTGTGAGTGTGTGTGTGAGTGTGGAGGTAGGTGTGAGTGGATTTATGTGTTTGTGTGTATTTGTGTGCATGTGTGTGAATCTAGGTGTTCGTTAGCAGGTGTGTGTGGATGTAGGTGTGAGGGTGTGGATTATGAGGTAGGTGTTTGTGTGTGTGTCTGTGGAGATGTGTTGGTGGATGTCGATGCATGTGGGTGTATGTTTGTGTGTGTGTCTGTGGAGATGTGTTGGTGGATGTCGATGTATGTGGGTGTATGTGTGTGTGTCTGTGGAGATGTGTTGGTGGATGTCGATTAATGTGTGTGTATGTTTGTGTGTGTGTCTGTGGAGATGTGTTGGTGGATGTCGATGAATGTGTGTGTATGTTTGTGTGTGTGTCTGTGGAGATGTGTTGGTGGATGTCGATGAATGTGTGTGTATGTTTGTGTGTGTTTCTGTGGAGATGTGTTGGAGGATGTGGATATGTGGGTGTATGTTTGTGTGTGTTTCTGTGGAGATGTGTTGGTGGATGTCGATGTATGTGGGTGTATGTTTGTGTGTGTTTCTGTGGAGATGTGTTGGAGGATGTGGATATGTGGGTGTATGTTTGTGTGTGTTTCTGTGGAGATGTGTTGGTGGATGTCGATGTATGTGTGTGTATGTTTGTGTGTGTTTCTGTGGAGATGTGTTGGTGGATGTCGATGAATGTGTGTGTATGTTTGTGTGTGTGTCTGTGGAGATGTGTTGGTGGATGTCGATGAATGTGTGTGTATGTTTGTGTGTATTTCTGTGGAGATGTGTTGGAGGATGTCGATATGTGGGTGTATGTTTGTGTGTGTTTCTGTGGAGATGTGTTGGTGGATGTCGATTTATGTGTGTGTATGTTTGTGTGTGTTTCTGTGGAGATGTTTTGGTGGATGTCGATGAATGTGTGTGTATGTTTGTGTGTGTTTCTGTGGAGATGTGTTGGTGGATGTCGATGAATGTGTATGTATGTTTGTGTGTGTTTCTGTGGAGATGTGTTGGTGGATGTCGATGTATGTGGGTGTATGTTTTTGTGTCATGTGAACGTGCGTGTTTGTGTGTGTATGTCTGCGTGTGTGTATGGTCAGCTGGGCCTCTTGTTGATCCTCCTGGAGGGTCCCTTCAAAAGAGTTATTGATTAATAGGAGCAAGTCCTAAATATCGGGTAAAAGGAGCTTTTCTCCACTGCCAGGAAACTTTACAATGGTCACATGTTGAGCGGTCAACGGATGTAAGGTCACGTGTTGAGCGGTTAACGGATGTAAGGTCACGTGAATAACGTTCAACGGATGAAAGGTCATGTGAATAACGGTCTACCGTTGAAAGGTTACGGGATGAACGGTCAACTGATGAAAGGTCACGAGTGACGGTCAAAAGATGAAAGTCACATGATGAATGGTCAAAATGTTTTTTTCTTCGAGTCACATGCTGTTAACGCTCTGTCAAATTTATCTGTACCTAGCTGGTTATCATGATATAAATTTTCCACATTATTTACTGTATTATACTTTATGTTTCATGTCGTCATACTTTATAGGCTTTAAATATCTACCTGTTGACCTCTAGCCCACCGTCTGATTGTAAATATCTACCTGTTGACCTCTAGCCCACCGTCTGATTGTAAATATCTACCTGTTGACCTCTAGCCCACCGTCTGATTGTAAATATCTACCTGTTGACCTCTAGCCCACCGTCTGATTGTAAATATCTACCTGTTGATCTCTAGCCCACCGTCTGATTGTAAATATCTACCTGTTGATCTCTAGCCCACCGTCTAATTGTAAATATCTACCTGTTGATCTCTAGCCCACCGTCTAATTGTAAATATCTACCTGTTGATCTCTAGCCCACCGTCTAATTGTAAATATCTACCTGTTGATCTCTAGCCCACCGTCTAATTTGAAATATCTGCCTGTTGATCTCTAGCCCACCGTCTAATTTGAAATATCTACCTGTTGATCTCTAGCCCACCCTCTAATTTGAAATATCTACCTGTTGATCTCAAGCCCACCGTCTAATTTGAAATATCTACCTGTTGATCTCTAGCCAAACGTCTAATTGCAAACATCTACCTGATGATCTCTAGCCCACCCTCTAATTTGAAATATCTACCTGTTGATCTCTAGCCAAACGTCTAATTGCAAACATCTACCTGATGATCTCTAGCCCACCCTCTAATTTTAAATATCTACCTGTTGATCTCTAGCCCACCCCTCTAATTTGAAATATCTACCTGTTGATCTCTAGCCCACCGTCTAATTTGAAATATCTACCTGATGATCTCTAGCCCACCGTCTAATTTGAAATATCTACCTGATGATCTCTAGCCCACCGTCTAATTTGAAATATCTACCTGATGATCTCTAACCAAACGTCTTACTGCAGATATAAACCTGATGACCTCTAACCAAAAGTCTAATTATAAATATCTACCTGATGATCTCTAACCAACCGTGTAATTGTAAATATCTACCTGATGACCTCTAACCAACCGTGTAATTGTAAATATCTACCTGATGACCTCTGGCCAATGTTCTAATGTGTGTGGGTGTCATCTCCAGGACAGACCATCTCAAACTTATTTCAAAGATGAATTTCTCATCACGTTCCGTCAATTTTCACGTGACGCTAAGTATTTTTTTAAAAATTCTCTTTTTTGTTTCTTCACTTTCTTGTTGTTTGTCTACGGATGAAGGATAACCAATGAAAGACTGCGTTCTCCCCTTGTGGAACAAGGTGTGTGGAAGTTTCAATCAAAAGACAAGACAATAAGATAAGAACATCCTCAGCTGACAGGACAGATAAAAAATATGACAAGACCATCCTCAGCTGACAGGACAGATGAAAAACACGACAAGACCATCCTCAGCTGACAGGACAGATGAAAAAATACGACAAGACCATCCTCAGCTGACAGGACAGATGAAAAATACGACAATACCATCCTCAGCTGACAGGACAGATGAAAAAAGACGACAAGACCATCCTCAGCTGACAGGACAGATGAAAAAATACGACAAGACCATCCTCAGCTGACAGGACAGTTGAAAATACGACAAGACCATCCTCAGCTGACAGGACAGATGAAAAAATACGACAAGACCATCCTCAGCTGACAGGACAGTTGAAAATACGACAAGACCATCCTCAGCTGACAGGACAGATGAACAAATACGACGAGACCATCCTCAGCTGACAGGACAGATGAAAAAATACGACAAGACCATCCTCAGCTGACAAGACAGTTGAAAATACGACAAGAACATCCTCAGCTGACAGGACAGATGAAAATACGACAAGACCTAGAGAATAGTTAAAACCATAAGTGATCGCCATTTTTTGTTGCCGGAAGTTGGATATTTTTTTCAAAACCAAGATTACAGGAAGTGAAAGAATATATGTATTGTCATCTGTGAAGAATTAGGTCTTAAAGCGACAATCGTCTCTTATCGCTATGTTTGTCTTATTCTCCTTGGTTTCTCCGTTTCTCTTAATGCTAGTCCCTCCCGTGGCTTGAACAGCTAGATAGTATATCTAAACATCTCGATGAACAGCTAGATAGTATATCTAAACATCTCGATGAACAGCTAGATAGTATATCTAAACATCTCTAATGTTTTTAAAACCATTTATGGTATATTTTATTCTGTTGTAACAGATAACCCAAAACTAAGTGTAAATAGTCTAAACCCAAAACTAAGTGTAATTAGTCTAAGATATGTGTCTGATAACCCTAGACTACGTGGAGTAATTAGTCTAAACTGTGTGTCTGATAACCCTAGACTAAGTGGAGTAATTAGTCTAAATTGTGTGTCATGTATGCCTAGACCACGTGGAGTAATTTGTCTAAATTGCGTGTCTTATAACTCTAGACTACCTGGAGTAATTAGTTTATATTGTTTGTCTGATAACCCTACACTATGTGGAGTAATTAGTCTAAATTGTGTGTCTGCTAACCCTAGGCCACGTGGAGTAATTAATAAATAAGTCCCAGCAGCCATTTTTATTATTTTGATTCAGTTTTAAGTTAAACGATTGTTGAAAGGCAATTTATTGAACACCATATGTCATGCTTGCAAGGAAACGTATTAAACACATGTCACTCTTGCAAGTTAACGTATTAAACACATGCCACGCTTGCAAGGAAACGTGTTGAAAACAGGTCACTCTTGCAAAGAAACTAAAAAAACCATCTCTTGTTTTTAAGCCTACTTGTTTTATATGGCGTCATTGCCACTTTGGCGTGTCTGCCGTCATAATATCTTCTTATGCGATCCACAACCCTGTCAATTACTCACCACACTTCTGTCCACCACCGGTTACTACCTCACCACACTTCTGTACTACCTCACCACACTTCTGTACTACCTCACCACACTTCTGTACTACCTCACCACACTTCTGTACTACCTCACCACACTTCTGTACTACCTCACCACACTTCTGTACTACCTCACCACACGTCTGTACTACCTCACCACACTTCTGTACTACCTCACCACACTTCTGTACTACCTCACCACACTTCTGTACTACCTCAACACACTTCTGTACTAACTCACCACACTTCTGTACTACCTCACCACACTTCTGTCCACCACCAGTTACTACCTTACCACACTTCTGTCCACCACTAGTTACTACGTCACCACACTTCTGTACACCACCAGTTACTACCTCACCACACTTCTGTCCGCCACCGGTTACTACCTCACCACACTTCTGTCAACCACCAGTTACTACGTCACCACACTTCTGTACACCACCAGTTACTACGTCACCACACTTCTGTACCACCTCACCACACTTCTGTACTACCTTACCACACTTCTGTCCACCACCAGTTACTACGTCACCACACTTCTGTACTACCTCACCACACTTCTGTACTACCTTACCACACTTCTGTCCGCCACCGGTTACTACCTCACCACACTTCTGTCCGCCACCGGTTACTACCTCACCACACTTCTGTCCGCCACCGGTTACTACCTCACCACACTCCTCTCCGCCACCCGTTACTACCTCACCACCCTTCTGTCAACCACCAGCTACTACGTCACCACCCTCCTCTACACCCCCAGTTACTACCTCACCACACTTCTGTACCACCTCACCACACTTCTGTACTACCTCACCACACTTCTGTACTACCTCACCACACTTCTGTACCACCTCACCACACTTCTGTCCGCCACCGGTTACTACCTCACCACACTTCTGTCTGCCACAGGTTACTACCTCACCACACTTCTGTCCGCCACCGGTTACTACCTCACCACACTTCTGTTTTACCTCCCCCCGCTTCTGTACTACCTCACCACACTTCTGTACTACCTCACCACGCTTCTGTCCGCCACCAGTTACTACCTCAGCACACTTCTGTCCGCCACCGGTTACTACCTCACCACACTTCTGTCCGCCACCAGTTACTACCTCACCACACTTCTGTTCGCCACCAGTTTCTACCTCACCACACTTCTGTCCGCCACCGGTTACTACCTCACCACACTTTTATCCGCCACCAGTTACTACATCACCACACTTCTGTCTGCCACCGGTTACGACCTCACCACACTTCTCTCCGCCACCGGTTAATACCTCACCACACTTCTGTCCGCCACTGGTTACTACCTCACCACACTTCTGTCCGCCACCGGTTGCTACCTCACCACACTTCTGTACTACCTCACCACACTTCTGTACTACCTCACCACACTTCTGTACTACCTCACGACACTTCTGTCCACCACCAGTTACTACCTCACCACACTTCTGTCCGCCACTGGTTACTACCTCACCACACTTCTGTACTACCTCACCACACTTCTGTCCACCACCGGTTACTACCTCACCACACTTCTGTCCGCCACCGGTTACTACCTCACCACACTTCTGTCCGCCACCGGTTACTACCTCACCACACTTCTGTCCGCCACCGGTTACTACCTCACCACACTTCTGTCCGCCACCGGTTACTTCCTCACCACACTTCTGTACTACCTCACCACACTTCTGTACTACCTCACCACACTTCTGTACTACCTCACCAAACTTCTGTACTACCTCACCACACTTCTGTACTACCTCACCACACTTCTGTCCACCACCAGTTACTACGTCACCACACTTCTGTCCACCACCAGTTACTACCTTACCACGCTTCTGTCCACCACCAGTTACTACCTCACCACACTTCTGTACTACCTCACCACACTTCTGTACTACCTCACCACACTTCTGTACTACCTCACCATACTTCTGTCCACCACCAGTTACATCCTCACCACACTTCTGTACTACCTTACCACACTTCTGTCCACCACCAGTTACTATGTCACCACACTTCTGTACACCACCGGTTACTACCTCACCACACTTCCGTCCACCACCGGTCACTCAACCGTCTGACGTCATAATATACTCGTGTACGGTCCACACCTCTGTCTACCACCGGTCACTTACCTCACCGACTGTCTTATAACTATTGCATTGATGCAAGAACCTCTCGCACGGCAGGTTTCACCACCGCTATACAAGTTTAATCGCATGCTCCTAGAACTAATCAATATGTGTGAGTAACTGTCCCAAGTCATCAGACCTATTACTCACAGGTGATGTCAAGTTGGATTGACTCAAAGGTGATTCACATATGGGTTTACTTAGAGGTGATGTAAGTAAAGGTAGGTTTACTCAGAGGTAATGAAAAGGTGGGTTTACTCAGAGGTGATGTAAAGGTGGGTTTACTCAGAGGTAATGTAAAGGTGGGTTTACTCAGAGGTAATGTAAAGGTGGGTTTACTCAGATCTGATGTGAAGGTGGGTTTACTCAGAATGGATGTAAAGGTGGGTTTAGTCAGAGGGGATGTAAATGTGTGTTTACTCAGTTCTGATGTGAAGGTGGGTTTACTCAGAGGTGATGTAAAGGTGGGTTTACTCAGAGGGGATGTAATGGTGGGTTTAGTCAGAGGGGATGTAAAGGTGGGTTTACTCAGAGGGGATGTAAAGGTGGGTTTACTCAGAGGGGATGTAAAGGTGGGTTTACTCAGAGGGGATGTAAAGGTGGGTTTACTCAGAGGGGATGTAAAGGTGGGTTTACTCAGAGGGGATGTAAAGGTGGGTTTACTCAGAGGGGATGTAAAGGTGGGTTTACTCAGAGGGGATGTAAAGGTGGCTTTACTCAGATCTGATGAAAAGGTGGGTCTGTTGGCGCGCCATCTCTTCCACTCTGTAATACAGATACTTATTTATAATGGGGATGATTTAAGGCTAAGTTTCCTACCATTAACTGTGTGTGTGACACCCCGGACTATTTCGCCCAACCATCCTTGCCATTGTTCTGCGCCTATGATTTGAGACTTGATACAAGTTTATTGTGTTTTTCATTTTATCTGATATCTTTGTGGCCACATAGTGCAGATACAAACCAAATGATTTTCATGCTGTTAAGGTTGCTCAATAGGTCAACATGTATTTGAATTTGACACTTGTGGGATAAGCCTATATGCTCTTGAACTTGACACTTTTAGAATATGTGAAAATGCACTTGAATTTGACATTGACACTTGTAGGAAAGGTCAGTATTCATTGGAACTGGACACTTATAGGTTATAGCAATATGCCTTTGAACTTGACAGTAAAAGGACAGGTCAATATGCCCTGCATGGGAGACGTGTTGTACAGCTCAATAGTTCCTGTAGAGGGACAGTTTAAGACCTGAAGTGTATCATTAAGGCTTCCGTTCTGTATTGAAACACGGTTTTCATTAGCTAAATAATATGTGCTGTATTGTACCATAGTTTGAATTAATCAAGTGCTATGTTCTGTAAGTACCATTAATCAAGTGCTATGTGCTGTAAGTACCATTAATCAAGTGCTATGTTCTGTAAGTACCATTAATCAAGTGCTATGTTCTGTAAGTACCATTAATCAAGTGCTATGCTCTGTAAGTACCATTAATCAAGTGGTAGGTTCTGTATTGTACCGTATCACAAATCAGCTTCCTGTAAACTATTAATAGTATGAAACAAGATGCCTCTAGGACAGTGGTTCTCAACCTTTCTAATGCCGCGACCCTTTAATACAGCTCCTCATAATGTGGCGACCCCTAGCCCCACAATTATTTTCAGTTGATACTTTACTACTGTAGAGCATATGTGTTTTCAGATGGTCCTAGGCGACCCCTGTGAAAGGGTCAGGCGACCCCCAAAGGAGTCGCGACCCACAGGTTGAGAACCGCTGCTCTAGGAAATTGAACGCTATTGTCCCCATCAAGCCAAGACCCCGGAAATGAATTGTGTCATGATCACAACCATTAAAGCCATTGGCAGCAAAAACTGAGTCTGTTTGAGTTCATTCATTAAATGGGAAAGATGAGTTGTATTGAAAGGGGCTGCAACTCGATTATCCCATGTACTGAAAGGGGCTGCAACTCGATTATCCCATGTACTGAAAGGAGCTGCGACGCTATCATCCCATGTTTTAATAGGGGCTGCAATGTAATTTTGTTAAATACCCATACTGTACAGTGCTTTATGTTCAGTGCCCATATGGTCTCCAGGATACAGTTCAGTAAATCATGTTCAGTACAGCCTGCCTGCAAAAAACATTTCTCTCACTAAAAGTGTGACGCGCCACTAGTGAGCGAAGTGGCGTTATTCTAGCTATATATATACTACATCAATATTGGTCGGACGTCATCCTGAACTGTCTGCCCTGGCTTGGAGAGTAGTCATGACGTCAGAGAACAGGGCTTGTCAGGTTTGATAAAATAAGTAAGGTGATTTCAAAGAAAAGTAGTGCAATTGTCTCCCGCTCTGCCGCTCGCGAATGGCGTGACGTTGTAGATTTGAATTGCTGCTACAGACAACATACACTTAGTGTAACTGACGTTCTCCTGTGTGAATGTATTGATGCATTTCAGCTATGCTCTTTGATTGCCATATCCCTGCTGAGCACACCAAAACATTTAGGCTATATGTTTCATGTTGTATAGACTATGATAGGCTCGGACAGCGTTCCTAAACCTTTAACTTTGGCTGACCTTTAGACAAGCTTCCCATTAACCCAGGGACCTTTAGACAAGCTTCCCACTAACTCAGGGACCTTTAGACAAGCTTCCCATTAACCCAGGGAACTTTAGACAAGCTTCCCATTACACCAGGGACCTTTATACAAGCTTCCCATTACATCAGGGACCTTTAGACAAATCTTCCCATTGCACCAGGGACCTTTAGACACAGAATTTACGAAATAAAATTCCTGATAACTGCGCTAAAGGAGATTCTATAAAAAAAGAATATCGCAAGTGCGTTTGGCGCGTAATCTTTTCTTTTGTTTCTCTGACATTGTTGGTGAAATCAATCTGCTGCGTAAGAGCGGGTGTGTCCTTAGAATATCACTAGAGTTCAAGGGCTGGAGAGTAAGAGCGGGTGTGTCCTTAGAATATCACTAGAGTTCAAGGGCTGGAGAGTAAGAGCGGGTGTGTCCTTAGAATATCACTAGAGTTCAAGGGCTGGAGAGTAAGAGCGGGTGTGTCATTAGAATATCACTAGAGTTCAAGGGCTGGAGAATTGGCGGTTGCGAGTCTGGTGGTGTGTATGGGAGGGGGGGGGGCACTCATCGGGTTTCCTATAACGTGCGTTACTGGTATGCATGTTTGGTCGAATTTTCAGCCCCACCCCCCTTGCTCGATATAACATTTTATGAAGGATTTGTACCAAAAAACTTTGTTTTTAAGGTTGTTTCATGCTAATGATAATCTCGAATTTTGTGAATTTCCCCCAGTTTCTTGATAAATGTTTTGTTAACCGGAAACGTAAGGCGCGGACCACCATTTTGGCAACGCAGTTTGAGAACCGCTGATGTATATAGTCGCGACATTACTACCCAAATATTGGACGTAAATTTAAACAAATAGAAAGAGCATCAGATAGACTCCAATCAATACCTCATTTGACATTTCGGCAATACTAAGGCTTAGATAGTGCCACTCAACATCCTTAACAGGTTTCTGGGTCTTGGTGGTATCAGGGAGCAAGGGAAAGGAGGGGCAAGTACTGGATGGTGGGATGGTAGTGCTGGTGCTGGATGGTGGGATGGTACTGCTAGTGCTGGAGGTTGGATGATAGTGCTAGTGCTGGAGGTTTGATGGTTGTGTTAGTGCTGGAGGTTGGATGGTAGTGCTAGATGGTAGTGCTAGTGCTGGATGGTGGGATGGTAGTGCTATTACTGGATGATGGGATGGTAGTGCTAGTACTGGATGTGGGATGATAGTGCTAGTAATGAATGGTGGGATGGTAGTGCTAGTACTGAATGGTGGGGTGATAATGCTAGTGCTGGATGGTGGGATGGTAGTGCTAGTACTGGATGGTAGTACTAATATTGGATGTTGGGATGGTAGTGCTAGTTCTGGATGGTGGGATGGTAGTGCTAGTTTTGAATGTTGGATGGTAGTGCTAGTTCTGGATGGTAGTGCTAGTACTGAATGGTTGGATGGTAGTGCTAGTGATATGACCAATACATCGACCAGTCTTTGAGCGTAAGCCAATACGTTTTTGAGGTAGCCATTTATATACTCTAGAACAGCGTTTCACAAACTTTAAAGTTTGGCTGACCTGTGGATGTTTCGAAATGTCATCATGGACCGGTGGATGTTTCGAAATGTCATCAGGGACCGGTGGATAAGTTTCGAAATGTCACCAGGGACCAGTGGATGTTTCGATATGTCATCAGGGACCGGTGGATGTTTCGAAATGACATCAGGGACCGATGGATAAGTTTCGAAATGTCACCAGGGACCGGTGGATGTTTCGAAATGACATCAGGGACGGTGGATTTTCGAAATGACATCAGGTACCGGTGGATAAGTTTCGAAATGACATCAGGGATCGGTGGATAAGTTTCGAAATGTCACCAGGGACCGGTGGATAAGTTTCGAAATGACATCAGGGACCGGTGGATGTTTCGAAATATCACCAGGGACCGGTGGATAAGTTTCGAAATGTCAATAGGTATCGGTGGATGTTTCGAAATGTCACCAGTGACCGGTGGATGTTTCGAAATGTCACCAGGGACCGGTGTCAGGATTTATTAATTGTATTTTCTTTTTATTCGATCATATAATATTCATGTTTTGCGGACCGGCAACTGGTGCTGGTCAGCGGACCACTATTTTGGGAATGCTGTGAGGTAGCCATCTATTTACCCTAGAGTTTGTGAGGTAGCCATCTATTTACCCTAGAGTTTGTGAGGTAGCCATCTATTTACCCTAGAGTTTGTGAAGTTTGTGAGGTAGCCATCTATTTACCCTAGAGTTTGTGAGGTAGCCATCTATTTACCCTAGAGTTTGTGAGGTAGCCATCTATTTACCCTAGAGTTTGTGAGGTAGCCATCTATTTACCCTAGAGTTTCTGTCGCAGCCATATATCTACCATAGTCTGGGAGGGGGGGGGGAGTTGGTGGAATGTGTGGGCTGAGCTCACCAGTGTTCACACAGAGGACGTATTAAAATGATAAGTCGCCAATAATTGTCTGCCTGCGTGACTTGGACACATGCCAAAACTGACCCCCACCCCCAACCCCCCACCCTCTTCGGCTATTTGATATCAAGCTATAAGATTGATGCCTGCATCGGGGATATTTGTGAGGCGTATTATTTGATGGACAGTTCATGATAACATTGGGATAGACAGGCGTGCATAGTGCGTGCATAGTGCCGTTTCAATCGGTGTTGGTGTCACTGGAGAGTTGGGGACAGTTATGACGCATGCGTCTCGAAGTTTTACAAATATCCTAGATCGATAAGCAGTTATTTTTATCGGATCGAAGGCTAAATTTTTTTTTTTTTCATCGGCAGTTCAGAAAAGTGAAAGTTGCTTAAGTTGAGAATCTAATACCAAAATATGCGACTCTTATATGCGTCATCAGTGCTTAGACGTGATTAAGCCATTTTCGGTGTGTAAGACTGTGGTTTTCCGGCCAGCACTATGACGTAGTTGAAGCTGTGACTGTTTGGCCAGACAATCGAACACAGGAGGGGGGCCAGACTGTAAGATGCCGCCATCTCAGTCGTCTGTCGTCATGGAGGGCAAGGCCTACGATGACACCGTGCCCATAGTACGTATGACGTCATGGTCCAGCCCTGCATTAGAGCCGGGTCGGATTTTTTAAAATAAACCTATATAATTTGTTATTACATGCATAGTTATTTCAAATGGATGTCCCATATTTGATGCCTTTTCACAGAAGCTTTGGATATGTCACAGCCTTTCATTGTAAACTGTATCATGTCACAGCCTGTCATTGCAATTTGTATCGTGTGATAGCCTGTCATTGTAAGTTGTATCATGTCATATAGCCTGTCATTGTAAGATGTATCATGTCGTAACTTGTCTTTGTAAATTGTATCATGACATAGCCTGTCATTGTAGATTTTATCAGGTTATAGTTTGTCATTGTAAAGTATATCATGTCATAGTCTGTCATTGTAAATTGTATCATGTCATAGTCTGTCATTGTAAAATTCAAGATGTCACAGTCTGTCATTGTAAAATTTAAGATGTCGCACCCTGTCGTTGTAAGCTGTATCATGTCATAGGCTGTCATTGTAAATTTTATCTATGTAGGAATCAGATGTTCACACGTCACACTTATGCAAACTTAGGCTAACTAATTCAATTTTTTTTTTTAAAAAGGGTGATTGCTTAACACATCAGTAGTAGCACATCAGTATAGTAACACATCAGTATATTTGCATATCAGTATATTAGCACAGCAGAATAGTAACACATCAGTATATTAGCACATCGGTATATTAACACATCAGTGCAGTAACACATCAGTATAGTTGCACAGCAGTATAGCAACACATCAGTATATCTGCACAATTTAAACGAATAAATAAACTTGAAGCCAGTAGAGCACCTGTTCTGTTTGATCTTTCTGTACCTGCATATAATCTCATTTTTTACCATCTCATGCTTCACTGTCCCACGTGCTCCACTTTTTTAAAACTTTTGGTATATTTGTGGATCCTTTGTTCTTCTGCACGATTTCATTTCCCCAGAATAGTAACAAAAATAACGCAACATCTGATGCTCTTTCTTACCTTATTAAATTAATATATATGTATTTTTACCTTTAAAAACGTATAATTTTTAACACATCGTTTTATGACTTTTAACATTACATATCATCTTTGACATTTTATTACTGTCATTTTAGGGTACCGGTATTTATGTTTTAGTGAAGACTTTAAACGACTTGGAAACTTGACTATTATATTTATGTTTTAGTGAAGACTTTAAACGACTTGGAAACTTGACTATTATATTTATGTTTTAGTGAAGACTTTAAACGACTTGGAAACTTGACTATTATATTTATGTTTTAGTGAAGACTTTAAACGACTTGGAAACTTGACTATTATATTTATGTTTTAGTGAAGACTTTAAACGACTTGGAAACTTGACTATTATATTTATGTTTTAGTGAAGAATTTAAACGACTTGGAAACTTGACTATTATATTTATGTTTTAGTGAAGACTTTAAACGACTTGGAAACTTGACTATTATATTTATGTTTTAGTGAAGACTTTAAACGACTTGGAAACTTGACTATTATATTTATGTTTTAGTGAAGACTTTAAACGACTTGGAAACTTGACTATTATATTTATGTTTTAGTGAAGAATTTAAACGACTTGGAAACTTGACTATTATATTTATGTTTTAGTGAAGACTTTAAACGACTTGGAAACTTGACTATTATATTTATGTTTTCAAAGAAAAGCATGTTGAAAGCTCTCACTGTACATTACATGCGATAGAACAAAGTCCCAACTCTACAACTGCACTTAGTCCAAACACTATACTATTTTAAAGTCAAAACATTACAATAGCACTAATCAAAACACAACAATAGAACTAAGTCAATACTCTACAACAGCACCAAGTCCATACTCTTCAATAGCATCAAGTGCTTACACTTCGATAGCACCAAGTCCAAACACTACAACAGCACTTAGTCCATACACTACAAAAGCACCAAGTCCAAACACTACAACAGAGCTAAGTCCATTCACTACAATAGCACCA
Source organism: Lymnaea stagnalis (assembly GCA_964033795.1). Taxonomy (NCBI): domain Eukaryota; kingdom Metazoa; phylum Mollusca; class Gastropoda; family Lymnaeidae; genus Lymnaea; species Lymnaea stagnalis. The sequence continues at coordinate 1,027,295 of CAXITT010000220.1, forward strand.
AGTCCAAACACTACAACAGAGCTAAGTCCATTCACTACAATAGCACCAAGTCCAAACACTACAACAGCACTTAGTCCATACACTAACAATAGCACCAAGTGCAAACACTACCAAAGCACCAAGACCAAACACTACAATAGCTCCAAGTCCAAACACTACAGTAGCACTAAGTCCTAGGACACCATTGATGCTACATGTTGTATTGTTTCATCGCCAGGCTGTCCAAGCCCAGGAAAGCAAGAGAAGGAAGCGGCGTATTATGAAAATTGCTGTCTACTTCATGTTTGGAATTATTGCCCTTGGAGTATTTGCTATCTGGCTGTTTCACAAAGACTCCGTGGAATCTCTTCGCTTCGACTCCGACTTTATCATAACGGTGAAGCTGCGATCTCTGGAGGTGAAGAACGGTGAGGGCGACACGGTGCTGTACGGTGAGATGGGCCGATTCCTAGAAGCCACGCCCTACGACCACTGCTGGGATGAGAGGTACGAGTCGTTTGAGGACAGCTGTCTTTACTGGAAGGAGACCGCCAAGCTCAGGGTCAAGAGATACAACAACGGGACGTCGTCATCCTGCTACAAGGTCCAGTGGGAGTCTCTGCTGACCGACAAGTTGGCCGAGGATTGTTTCTACTTGCAGCGCTACCACTGGTACGGCTACCTGACGAATGTCACGCCGCCCTGGCCGATCTCGGACGTGTACATCGAGAACATGAACTACTACACAGAGTACCCCGAGGAGCAGACTGAGAACCTGGTGCCCGTTTGGTTTGGTCAGCAAGGGGTGGCCATATTTGTGGATTCGAGTTTTCCTTTCGTGTTTTCCTGGAACGTGTCGGACAAGCGTCAGTTCTGCATCCGGTCCAAGCTGAGCACCCAGGCGAACAATGTTCCCTTGACACAGCTGCGGTACACAATCTGTCAGAGCGACTCCCTGAAAGGTGTGTATAGCTTCACGCAGCAGTACAGGCAAGACGAGGACACGGACTTCGCCTTCAAACAGAAACACAAGCATCTTCTGCTCCCCAAGCCAATCCACGCCCTGTCAGCACGTGAGAACCTGCAGGACCTCCTGACCCAGATGGCCAGGAATGAATCTCAGTGCAGCCTGATGGAGCTGTACGACGACTGGGAGAAGTATTACGGGGCCCTGGAGATAGATCCCAGCATCTCAGACCAGGTTCAGTCTATGTTCCTGGAGGCATCACGTCTCCACTGTTTCCCCATTCTTCCCATGTCAACGTTCTTCAGCTACAAGTCCCAGTACTTCAAGGAAGGTGTCAGCAAGGGATACTTCGTCAGAGATTCTCAGAACTTGGTGACTCGAATGATCAAATGGCGGGGCAATGAAGGGGCGGCTCTGGATGTCACAAACCCAAGTGCAGAGGCGTGGTTCCTTGAGCACGTTCGAAGGCTCATCAAAGACATGAATGTGAAAGCTCTGAAACTCTTGCACTTGAGCATCCCCCCCGACTCCAAGTATTACGACTACAACATGACACATCTTGATTACACCAGGAAGTTTTACCGGGACCTCGGCTCCCTCAACATTTCCTTGGTTCTTGAGTTGGCCACCGGGTTCATCCCCCTGCCCGTGTACACGCCCGTCAGGATGAAGTTCTACGGAGAGCCGGGCTCTTCCTGTCTGAACACATCCATTCCCTTCTCTCTGATGCTGGGCCTCAGTGGCTTCCCCTTGTTGATTGCCGACGCCGACAGAATGGCTGTCAACTCCACCACCGATGACATGTTCAAGCGATGGGTTGAGCTGGCCATATTCTTCCCCGTTCTGGAGATCCCCAGCATTCCTTTACTCAAGAATAAAACGATGCAAGACTTTCTGCACGCAGCCTTGAACTTGCGTGATCAGCTGCTCTTGCCGTACATGACCAAGCTGTGGAGAGATGAGCCGGATTATCCAATCATTCGTCCACTGTGGTGGGTGGCTCCCAACGACGCCCATGCTTTGACCGTCAACGATCAGTTTATGGTGGGAGATGACCTGTTGGTGGCCCCCATTCTCTGCGAGGGAACTCACGAACGCCATGTTTACTTGCCAAAGGGGACATGGGAGAGCTCAGCTAATGAAATCATACCTGGGCCTCAAACACATAATTTTAACACACGCAATAAAATTCCCTTTTACTGGAAAAGAGATAAAACCACTGACGGCCAGCAGGATAGTTACAAGAAATAAACACTGGCAGTCAGTGGGCAGGATGGTTAGCAGGTACAAGAATTAAACACTGGCTTTTAGTTGGCAGGAAGAAATTAACACCATGTGTCTGTTGGCAGGACAGATAAAAAAAACTAACACTAGCTGTCATTTGGTATTTGCAGGATAGTTACAAGAAATGAACACTGGCTGTCAGTGGGCAGGACCCTTACATCTAATGCTACTTCTGTTATTTACAGAGTGGCCTATAAAATAATAGCTATGAGCATAATAAATCTGGTCAACAGAGGGATGGTCATGAGCTTATTTACTGCAAGAGTCAATCAATTGTGGGAGGATGTTTGTGATAAGGATAGAGGGGAGGTAAGAAATAGGACGACTCTAATCTGATAACAATGTAACAATTGGTAACAAAAGAATCTCATCTTTTAGGTATAATTTGTTACCTAGTAAAAATATGAAAATTTGCATACGCCTGTAATTTCATTAAATTTCATGCTTAAATGAATGCTAATCAGATGTATTTTGTGATGCTTCCTTTGTTGAGTTTTAGTTTTTTGGAGGAATAAATATAAAAAAAAAAAATGCAACTATTTTTTTATACAACAGTCAAATAAAGTCAAAAGTCATCTTATCTAGATTGATTCCTGCCCTTTATCATAGATGTTCTCAAAACTATAAAATTTAGGTTGCTCAACTTATACAGTAGATTTTATATTGTTGATATACAGACAAATCTTTTGATCAGATAGCTGTCTGTTGTACATAGCAATAGCTCATCATACACATATGCCGTATTTTATGTGACAGAATGGAACAGATTCCCCAGTAGTTAACATCTGGAAATATTTTCTTGTGGATTTTTATTCATATTTCAGGGAAATGTTGAAACTATCAAACTTCTATGAGTTTTGTGGATGTCATAAACTTTCTAGATGTCAGAAACTTTCAAGATGTCAGAAACTTTCAAGATGTCATTAGTATTTGCAGCAATATGATCCCTTTGGGAAACTGAAGGGATCTTTTCCAAAATTTATTGTAAGTTTGTAAGTAAATTACACAAAATAAGAAATTGTATAGATATTGTGCATTCACCTTAAGGAAGTGACTGAAAAGATGACATATTAATTCAATCAAATAGTTCAGCGGTTCTCAAACTGTGGGTCACAACCCCTTTGGGGGTTGCATGACCCTTTCCCAGGGGTCACAAAAGACCATCAGAAAACACAAACACTCTACAGTTATGACGTAGCAACAAAAATAATTTGGTGATTGGGGATCGCCACAACAATGGGAAGTGTATTTAAGGGTCGCGGCATTAGGAAGGTTGAGAACCACTGAAGTAGTAGAACAAGGTATGTGGAAGCTTGAAACGGAAAGACAGGACAAATGAAGGAACAGCATTGTCCTATCTGCTGTGGGAAGCTCTCACCCGAAACCTTCTTTCTTTTATTGTCCGGTCTTTCTATTTCAAACTTCCACATACCTTGTTCTGCTAATCCCTTCACACAGCTTGAACATGGTCCTTCATTTATTAATTCAATCACAAGTTTTTGAATAGCCATTTGTTTCCAATATCAGAATCTTGAGATTTTGGAAAAGATCCCTTATGTGTTGTTTGAGAACCTTTATGTTTAAGAAAAAAATACTATAGAACTCTTGCACTGTTGTTTGTTTTTAATTAAAAGGAAGGCAACAAAAGAATATTTTTGTGAGGAACATATATAAGGTCAACATTTGATGATATTTTTAATGAAATTAGTCTTGTATTTTTGAATTAACTTGTTCTAATCTGTTGCACTCTTGTACCATAAGTCTAGAACACACAATCAACTTGTTCTCTAATCTCTAGTCCTCTTATACCACATGACTAGAATACACAATCAGCTTGTTCTAATGTGTTGTACTCTTGTATAATAAGTCTAGAACACACAATCAACTTGTTCTAATCTCTAGTCCTCTTGTACCACATGACTAGAACACACAATAAACTTGTTCTAATCTGTTGTACTCTTGTACCATAAGTCTAGAACACACAATCAACTTGTTCTAATCTCTAGTCCTCTTGCACCACGTGTCTAGAACACACAATAAACTTGTTCTAATCTGTTGTACTCTTGTATCATAAGTCTAGAACACACAATCAACTTGTTATAATCTCTAGTCCTCTTGTACCACATGACTAGAACACACAATAAACTTGTTCTAATCTGTTGTACTCTTGTACCATAAGTCTAGAACACACAATCAACTTGTAGCATCCGAACATGATCTTTTTGAACAAAATGTGTAACCTTAATGAGCAATAATAAATATTGAACACTTTTTTTGTGCTGTGTTATGTAAGAAGTATTATTATTACAGGGTTGTAATAAGTGTCACAAATGAACAAGTCCATATTATTGTAGAATATTAACAAATTTTTTTTATCATTGTCATAAAAATATAATTTTTTTAAATGCAAGTAGACTTCATTAAATAAGTAAGATTAGTTAACAAACATAGCTTTCAACTTGTACATGAATGACTGTACCTCGCTTTTCTATTCAGATGGGTTATGTGCATAAATTATCTCCCATCTTAACGAAACGTTAAAAAAAGCATATGTTAAATGTGTTTGTAGTCATACTATTGTTTCACTGCCAATATTGTTTTTCTAATGGGCTATTAGCTTAGTCATAGATGTGATTTGATGTAGTTGACATGGTCTCGCCTTTTGATACATTTTCAAATCAATAATTATGTTTTTATCATAATGAATTCAATTGTTATATGTATGTAATTGCAGTTTACTAATTTGCTTTTCTTTTATAATTAGTGGACAAAATATTAGCATGTGAGGAATCCTTGTATTATTTATTAACTTTTATCCATTCAACTCTTTTTGCTGTCAGACCTTGTGATCTTGGAATACAGCTTTGAGAATTGTTAATTTATCCTCTCATTAACAATTGTATCATCTCATTATCAATTTTTTCGTAATGAATGAATAGCATCTGTTGTGCTTGTTCCCAGGTGTGTAGTGCTTATGTGTTGTGTTTTTTGCGTATTATCTTAACATTTGGATTTTACCTCATCCATCTACGTGGTAAAATAGAAATCTGAAAAAATAGTAAAACATGGAATTGAAAATGTAAACATCTGAAACAGTATAATTATGTATCTTTCTTTTCATCACCAATCAAAGGTCACTAAAAGACCTAGGCAAGGCCACCAAAAGACTTAGGCAAGGCCACCAAAAGACCTAGGTAATGCCACCAATAGACTTAGGCAAGGCCACCTATAGACTAAGGAAAGGCCACCAATAGACTTAGCCAAGGCCACCTATAAAATTATGGTCTTACCAATGGTGACAACACCTATCAAAGGCCACCTATAGACGGTCATAATCACTAGTGATAGGTCATAATCACTAGAAATGTGATTGCAAGCTTATTCACCGTTATGCACTTTTGATAGGCAGGTTAATGCAAAGAGAGATTAGTCCACAGGTTGTTTATCATCTGGTTAAAAATTGTATTTGTAAAAATATTTTGATTTTCATCAGTATTGATAAGTCATTTCAATCAATGCATTTAAAAAGTATGTAACAAGGAGTCAATTGATGTGTGTTTACAGAATGGGGACAAAATGATTGAATTGACAATTCTGCATGTTATTAGCTATAGAAATACTCTTATTTTACATTCTTCTGTGTGTGTGTGCAATAAAAGACTCATCTCGAATTTAAAAATTATTCACTTTTCCCATTCCATATAAAATAGCTACAGTTAAATCAGAATATTTTCATCAATTTTAGTTAGTAAAATATTTTTAAAAATTGTACATTTTGTTTTAAATATCGCAACCCATTTAAGACTGCATCTCTTTTCAAGAAATATATTATATTTTGAATTTTATCTATGAGACTATGAGGCTTATGCTTTTGAAGTGTCAATGCTTATCTCAAATTACTTTCATTTATGGGAATATTTCACCCCCCCCCCTTTTTTTTTGTGTGCTCCCAAATCCCAAGTAAAATAAAAGTCAAAGGTTGTATCGTATTTAAAATTGTGAAGTTATTTTGATGTTTTTATGTATTTAGATATTGGATATCTTTACTTATAACCAATCTTATCAAAAACAAAAATCATTCTGCAACTAAAAGCATTGGACTCCACTTAACTTAGAATTCCCCTGTCTTATTTTGACCCACATCAGCTAATTAATTTGGAATAACCAGAAATAAAAGTTCATGTCACGTGGTACTACCGAGAAGTTAAATATAAAAATTATTCCAGTTTCAGCATATTTTGACAAAAAATGTCAAAAACGTGTTGTTTTTTTTCATTTAAAAAATGAAAATAATATTAAAAAAAAGTTTATAACGTGTGCAGTCAACAAGTGAGAGAGTTAATACAAAAAATTCCTTGTTTATGTACCATCATTTTAGATAATTTTCATCACTCTACATTATTTACTGCAGCACTTACTTTGTGTTTAATTACTCAGCAAATAACACTGCGACAGATCCTAGGGGAGCTAGCCCATTTTTTCGTTTTCAAACTTTCCAATATCACAATCTAATTACGTCCCTTTACTTTACACAGCTGGAATGCAGTCCATCAAATATTATTCATTAAAAAAAATAAAATGGGATCAAGGACTAAATAATAATGATCACTAATCAAGTTACTATTGTCACTAAAGGAGTTCATTGATGGCTCATTTCTCGCTAGAAATAATACTTGAGATGTCTAAAGTCTTGTGTTGAATTGTAAAATGTTGCCTTGGTTAAAATATGTACTGATTTATGTGCTGGAAATGAATATGTACAATATAATAATTAAAAAATTTCCATTTATTTAGATCAATAAAGACTCTTACCTTATCTTAATCAGACCTGGTAGCTGTGTCCTAGTTAAGTGGAGCCCATGTAATACTTCTGTTTGTTTATTACATATCTATATAGATCTATATTTATAGGATGTTTCCATGGCATTATTACAGCATGTCATTGAGACGAATTTTAAATAAACTGTATTTTAACAGTTGAAAACTGCTTTTTTAAACATTCACTATGTGCGGATGAAAAGATTTGTTACATTTTTAAAAAAAAATCTGCATAGTTTTTATATAAATAGCTATACCGGTACATGTAAATGAAGGTCAAATACATAATGTCTACACAATGTCATATATACCTGTACAAGTAAATGAAGGTCAAATACGCAATGTCTACACAATGTCATATATACCTGTACATGTAAAATTTTGTAAATGAAGGTCATATACACAATGTCTAGACAATCTCATATATACCTGTACATGTAAATGAAGATCAAATAGATAAGGTCTACACAATGTCATTTTTTAAATGTATTTAATTAAGTTAGTCTAATATTGTTGGAATAAGATTATTTGAAATTCAAAATATTTTTTTTATTTTGCAGTCTGTTTTCATGAAGTAACTACACCCACAAATTTAGAGAAAACAAATTTTAAAAGGTAAAGAATAATTATTTATGATTCAGTTATGTACTTTATCAGTAAGTATCATCAGTGAAGTCTTTGCAGTGCCATAATATAATAAAGGGTGTGCGGTGGGGCGCGGACGGCCCCAGGTGGCATTAATCTCATCTTCGCCACTAACTCTTGGTAGTCTATTATCTTCTTTGCCATTCCATGATTTTTTTTTCTATTTTATAAAGTTTAATCATCATGACAACCATGTCATTTGTTTATCATATTATTAAGGCATTTTTAGAGTGACTACAAGCTTCTGAAAATATTATAATTATATATCAAAGGGCAACACCTCCACTCCGATGATTGAAAGTTAGCACCCATTAACATTCGTCCTGCCATTAAAAAAAAAAGAAATGTAAAAATCCTGCTCTGATGCAGACAGAAAAATTTCTTCCTATATTGAAACCTTGTGGTAAAACATACCTCAGCAATTAAATTGTATAGGTGTAGTCACTGACATTTTGAACTTTCAATATCTTTCTTCATTTATGTTCAACTCATCTAACGTCTTTAAAATATTCAAATCTATAACATGACCTTTTTTAGTTTTAATTTTAGGCAGTTCTTTACTGTCAACAAATAATTGTAGGTCGTTATGGGTCACCTGTTCAACAAGCAATTATAGGCTATTCATTCTACAGTATGGTTTTACAGAATGTGTTGTGCCAATAGGCTGCAAATAATTGTAGATAATTAGTTATCCTGAATTGGTATAGACTACCCTATTCCTCTAGTCCACACGGACTCCCCTGTTCCTCCAGTCCACACTGACTCCCCTGTTCCTCCAGTCCACACTGACTCCCCTGTTCCTCTAGTCCACACTGACTCCCCTATTCCTCTAGACCACACTGACTCCCCTGTTCCTCTAGTCCACACTGACTCCCCTATTCCTCTAGTCCACACTGACTCCCCTGTTCCTCTAGTCCACACTGACTCCCCTGTTCCTCTAGACCACACTGACTCCCCTGTTCCTCTAGTCCACACTGACTCCCCTATTCCTCTAGACCACACTGACTCCCCTATTCCTCTTCAGGTGTGACTGAGGGGAGTTCCTCTAGTCCACACTGACTCCCCTATTCCTCTAGTCCACACTGACTCCCCTGTTCCTCTAGTCCACACTGACTCCCCTATTCCTCTAGTCCACACTGACTCCCCTGTTCCTCTAGTCCATACTGACTCCCCTGTTCCTCTAGACCACACTGACTCCCCTGTTCCTCTAGTCCACACTGACTCCCCTATTCCTCTAGTCCACACTGACTCCCCTGTTCCTCTAGTCCATACTGACTCCCCTGTTCCTCTAGTCCACACTGACTCCCCTATTCCTCTCGACCACACTGACTCCCCTATTCCTCTAGTCCACACTGACTCCCCTGTTCATCTTGACCACACTGACTCCCCTATTCCTCTAGTCCACACTGACTCCCCTATTCCTCTAGACCACACTGACTCTCCTGTTCATCTAGACCACACTGACTCCCCTGCTCTTCTAGACCACACTGACTCCCCTGTTCCTCTAGTCCAGGCCTGCACAACTAAAAATGTAAGGCGGGCTGTAATAATTTATGAAAAACTTGTGGGCGCCAAAAGAAAATAGGACATGGGGAAAAGCTATTAAGAAAATAATAAGAATAAAGAATATGTTGTTACTTCACGGGCCGCAAAGAGGGTGCTGGCGGGCCACATGCGGCCCACATGTTGTGCAGGCCTGCTCCAGTCCACACTGACTTCTTTGTTCCTCTAGTCAGCACTGACTACCCTGTTCCCCTAGTCAGCACTGACTACCCTGTTCCCCTAGTCAGCATTGACTTCTTTGTTCTTTAAGTCCTTCATCAGCTAAAATTGTTCCTTCTTCTCTGATAAATTCCCCATTTACTTTGTAAATATTGACTTGACTTCAATTATAGTTTGTATATTATGATGAGTTCTTACCAGTTTCTCTCCACTGTCTTCAGCTGTCAAACAAATTCAGCTACTGGCTTTAGTTTTATTGTGTAATGTTTTTAGAGTTATTATTTTTGGTGTAAATTGTACTTACCACAATTCTAAGCCATAGATTTATTTGTGCAATGTGAAAGCTGGTTTGTCTCAACCTATTCCAATGTAATCTCTGATTACTCATTTATTTAAAACTGTTTAAAAAAAATTTAATAAATAAATTTACTTTTAGAAAACTGTTATTAAAAAGTCAATAAATAAATTTACTTTTTGCAGAACATTTTTAGAATGTATATGGTAATGTTCATGAGTTTGTTATACGTAACTGGAAAGAACTATTCTTCAATGATTTTTTTTTTCAAAAACATTTAGAGATAAAATTCATGATTCAATTTTATGTAAAATATGACACATGAAACGATTTCTCTATATCAATTGTGTATTTTCTCATTTGGATTCAAAGTTGTTGTTTTTTTATAGAAATGTTTGAAATAAAGAAAAGCCTGGATATTTCAAAATACATTTAATTTATAAATGCATGAAAGAAAAATAAATTTCAAATAAAGCCAAACTATTGTATCACTTGCAGAAAATATTTTTGTACACAACACTTGGGACACGGGAGAGGTTCAAAATAGCAACAAACTGAAAGTGTACAAACAAAATTATGTCTCATATATTTTATGATTAGTTATGCGTATCAATACAATCAGTACATCTACATGTAAGTGCTCACTTAACAATTTAAAATACATTTATTATTCGTCCCAATATTTTTTGTGTTATTCAAGTTCAATGAACAATGTCATCAATATTAAATAAAATTGGCTACGCACACCAAGAAAACCCTGGCCAAAAACGTCTGTAGGTTGTCAAGCTCTGAAAGCTTACAACTCTTTCCAAAGGATATTTTAATTTTATCTGAGTAAAATTATTTGTAAAATGGTTATTAATTTTAGAGAACTACCTGAATGGTTTTTTTTAAAAATTAGTGTAGGAACAGCTCTGTCAGTGGTGGTATCAATATTTAAAGGTTCTATTTAGTTAATGTACGAGGAAAGGCTTGGACTTTTTTTGTAATAAGTGGAGATTGGATACGTACTGGGAAAAAAACAACAGGTCAAAACTTTTACTATTAAAGACACATGGGATGCAAAACACAACGTAGCATTAGCCCATATTCAAGACATTATTCACACATCTTACTAGAATTATCTTTGTACTAGGTTGAACAGAGGGAAGAAAATGTTCTATAATACATTTCTTTATCACAACATGTATGACCTGCAAACTAGTGCTGGTAAGGGGGACACAATGGAAAATAAATATGGAAAATAAAAAAGAATTAGGGAAATTATGTTAAATTTTATCAGTACATCACAAGAGTTCAGATACTGTAGACTATTTGAAATATTTTATGACAAGAAAACATTTTTAGTTGATAAATTAGAGAAACATCTTGCCAACAATTTTATAACTACGCTTTTCATGAGATCTAAATTTGACCAAAAAATATGCTATTTTAGGTATTGCATGCTAAAGTTTTGTTCTGTCTCCACTTTTAAATACAATAAACTTCCCAAAAGAAACAAAACTAATTCAGGATAAAAGCATGGAAGCAAAGAAACAAACCCAGACCAAAATAATATTTCTAAGTCTCAATAACAGGTAACCTTGTGCTATTAGAGTCTCAATAACAGGTAGCCTTGTGTTATTAAAGTCTCAATAACAGGTAGCCTTGTGTTATTAGAGTCTCAATAACAGGTAGCCTTGTGTTATTAAAGTCTCAATAACAGGTAGCCTTGTGTTATTAAAGTCTCAATAACAGGTAGCCTTGTGTTATTAAAGTCTCAATAACAGGTAGCCTTGTGTTATTAGAGTCTCAATAACAGGGAGCCTTGTGTTATTAAAGTCTCAATAACAGGTAGCCTTGTGTTATTAAAGTCTCAATAACAGGTAGCCTTGTGTTATTAAAGTCTCAATAACAGGTAGCCTTGTGTTAGTAGAGTATTAAAAAAGCTACTGGTACTTAACTTATCAAGACAAAATAAATTTCTTATGTAACAAGATTGCAAAAAAGATTCCAATTGAACAAAATTCAAAACCATTTATAAAATTGTTCACAAAAGTTACAAAACTTATATTTATTTACCACTTTTAAGTTATTGTCCCAGACCTGTGTCCAAGTGCCCTACTCATTCTAAAATAAGATTTTGGAGGAATCAATCAGATACAAAGTTGTTCATTGATCGTTCTCAAGTAAGCCTGTTTGCATAAGAGTTTCATTAGTTCTTATTGGATATACCGGTTCTAACATGTCCATTCAAAGATTTACTTAATATTTAGTAAGTCAAACCATTGAAGTTAATTACTGCTAACTTTATAGTGCAGTAATGTGATGATACTGACCAATTAATTCTCACAAGCATGAGTGTGGTGGGAAAAACAGGATTTGCATTGTACTACATTAGACCCTGAGTAGACGGTAAGAAAACCATCTCATTCTTTATTTAGATTGATTAATCATAAAAAAATACATGGTAAAACGTAAAATGAACAATAAAAAAAAAAAGAATTGAGGAACCTCTTTTGTCAACACAACTCTAGCAAACAAGGGCTTTACAGTTCTCATTTAGCTAACTGCTGCTAACACATTCGGATAATCTCAAGGATAGTTGATGTTCATATATGAACACTGACACAATGCCTGCTATATAATTTTTCGGATAATATTCAACAATTTACAAAGACTTTCTTTATCTAGAACTTCCAATTAGCCACTAATGTCAACTCAAATGTCTAAGAAAGTATCAATTTTGGTTGCAATGAACCAATTGTTAAAAGGCATGAAAAATGCATTTGTAGTGACCTAACATCTTATAAGGAAAAGTAGATTCAGAGAAATATTCATGAAATGTTCAAGAACCAATCATCATCCACTCATGTCTAAATTATGGTAACAAGGTGGAGACTTAGTTGTATGGGACTATTTCCAATAACTAAGAGGCTAAATATTGGTAGATAAAATAAGACAATAGTTTCTATATAAATCTAAATACTCAATCAATTACTGAATGAAGCCGAGGCAAAGGAAAGATCTAAAATCTCTGGTAAAAGATATTTGAATAGTTCCATGCAGTAAGGGAGGGGGAATGTTGAAAGCTGAAGTACTAAGTTCAAATAAAAATGTCATTCTGAAACTTGATCAGCAATAGGGCAATAAAACTCAATTTCTGCATAGTGTCCAGTCTAAGTGACATATGAGGACTTTTTTCTGTGCTCATTGAAGTTGTGTTCAAAGAGCGCTACAAACAGTTGGGTAAAAGGAATACAAAAGTAGGAAGGTTCAGACACCATGCCCTCCGATGATGTGTACAGTACTTGTCACATTTTCCTTGAAAGGCTTTGTCACGATGTTGTCACCATGGCTTCAACTATTTCCTTGAATAGTCTTAATGAACAAAGAGGTCAAGTTTATCAAATGATATGAAATCAGTCACTACTGTTGAAAATGAGGATAATAGTTTACAAAAAGAGGAGTTCTCAAGTGGAAACAAGGCAAAGGAGAGACAAGACCTTGGAAAGAGTCACACATCCCTGTGGGTTAAAAAAAAAAACTTCACTAGCCTGTTAGTTAGAATTCACCATAAGGTTTGAGCTCCTTATTTCAAGGTAACTAAACACATGAAATAATCTGGATGCATCTAAAGCAAGTAGGGCTTGCGCACACACATTGTACACACACTGTGGATGTTATAACATTGTACAAACCTTGATGTACAAATAAATAAGCACAAATATTCTGGATAAATCTAAAACATGTTAGTGTGGTACACACTTGCCATGTACACAAAGTCACTACCTTGAGAGTGTTATTTGTATAAGTGTACACATGAAACTTTGGGTTCCGAAGAGCACACAGATCACTGGCAACACATTTGAAATGGATGAGAAATATGAGTTCATTCACACTCACCCCTCCACCCAATCTATGAGATAAACCATATATATCTTTACAATCTTTAACAGAACAGTTTAATCACAGTGAACAATTTGATTGTGTAAAATATTTAAAAAAGTGATAAATAAGCAAGGGCACTCAAAACAAGATGCACTCAATGTTGGACATTTTACTTGACCCCCTCTTTTACTCTATACTGTCAGTCAGTTTTTCTCAATGATTTCTCAAGTGTATACATTTTGCAAATATCTTATATAAATAAATTATTGGAGCAGCTATTGCACTACAAATAGCTCGCCCACCGCCCCCAAAACAACACTTTTATTACACACTTGATCTTCAAGTCCCCAGTATTGTGACAGAGGTGGACTACTGCTCCAATTTCATAACATTCACTTTCTTAAAGCTTTTAAGACATTATGAGATTGACAGTTTCATTGTTTCTAAAACATCAGATACATTTAAATTGCTTATTTTACAATTATAATGTCATGACATAAAGCATGTACTTTATTTTTCTATTCTTATTTAAGGTTCAACCGACAAACATGCTCAAAACACCACTATACAAAGGGTTTTAGATTTTAAAAAAAAAATATATAAACTTGTTTTTGCACTGATAATCACAAAAGATTATTGAATGTCCGTATTACTAGAGCCAAATGTCCATATTACTAGAGCCAAAATAAAAGCTGACCTGACTGACTGCAACAGTAATATCAGAGGTCAAAATCAACCTTACACATTTCAATGCAACAATGTTGCAATGTATCATAAAGCAGAATGTACAGTTATCACATTTTCTAAGTATGCTACAGCACATTCGACCCCACGAGGAACTCATCAACTCTTTACATATGGCTCAACTAAAAAAAATTCTTAAGCAAAACCCTGAGCTTCTATGCACCTTTAGAATTCTGAAACTGCTTGACTAAATAAAAAGGCTTCAGTTGATTTCCTATTATTAATTTTGTTTGAAAGAGGTTTTAATAAATTTCAATCTCCTAGTGGATGTGCCTAGAGTTAATTCTGATTAAGCGTCTAATTTGCATGGGGTTTCCCAAGTTAATCATTGATTACAACATAAAAACAAAGTATTCAGTAAGACCTACACGTAAATATGGCTTTCATTTCTTGAGACGTCGGCTTCCACCTCATGATTAAGCATTAAAACACTTAAAAACCATATTCCCACAAATGATTCCCAATTGCCAGGCACTCCAATAAATATCCATGATGAGGTCGAATTCAGCTACAGACTAATGCACCTAAAATTATCTAAACATCACTTTTCATGTTCTCTAGGCCACGAACTTTCATCCATTTTAGCTTTGATGGTATCAAATTTGCACTGATGTAACTCTACAGTCTTCTCCAATTCTAACCCTACGACGCCTTTGTAAGGGATTCTATTTTTGGCAATCTCACGGCTGGCCAGACATTGAAGAGTGGTAAACTTCAGAGGCGGAACGATACTATGCAGAGGAACAGAATGCAACAAGTCTGTTGCTGTCTCACCTTTATTATTACATGCATCAATATGGCTCCAATTCTCTATCAACACTTTGAGCACTTGGCGATCAGACGGCACATCTTTAGCGGCGATGTGAAGAGGTGAGTTACCCTCCTCATCAAGGGCATTGGGATCCGCTCCAACTTCAATCAAAAGATTTATTACGTCCAGACTAGGAAATTTGCAAATGGGATACCGACCTACATCAGTCGTCTCACGAGTGCATGCAAGATGGAGGAGAGTGCTTTTCTTCAGACCAAGAGGAGCCATCCTCACTAAACGGTAGACAATTTTCCTAAAATCCAGCTTGTCGTCCCCTGATAATAAAAGTTCCAGCCGCGTCATGAGACAAAGTAAATGTAAAACTATCACCATCAACCTTTTGAGATTAGACAAACTTCGGTTCTCGGCATCAGCAACAGTTATTTTCTGTGATTTACTGAAAGCGATGGCTCTTTGAATTTCTTCCACCGCACGTTGCAAAACAGCCATTAGATTTTGAAATTTGAGACAAGAAAACAAGTCTCTTCCTCGCCACTCCGATGTCATGAAAGAGAATAATTCAGCGAAAGACAAGAAACTGGATTGAGTCATGGGGCTCACAGGTTCCAAAGCACTTTGTTGCATTTCGAGGGCGTACATCCAGAGAGAGATACATCTGTCAAAGTTGCCCATGTCTGCATACAAAGCCCCGCGATAGCGAATGTAATAGGAGGTGTCCGGGTGAGCAGGCCCAAGAATCCTCTCCCTGACCAGCAACGCCTGCATCCTCATCTCATCCGGGTCAGAAACTAGTTCATCAAGCATGCTGCTTGACCTGGCCTCGACTGCATATTCATATGCTTCTACTGGCTTCACATTTGTAGGCTTGGGGAAAGTTTTTGACCCATCCTCGAACCTCAGCTTCATAGCTCTCTGCCATACTTCAAGAGCGGCTATGTTATCACGTTTCCTATCAATATATGTAGCACCTAAAAGTTCTAGAGCCTCGATCTTTTCTAACCGAGAGCATTCTGTACGGCTGATGAGATACTCTACAATCTGGTGATAGCCCGCTACTGCGGCTGCCATTAAAGGTGTCATTTGGTAGTGATCTTTGACCATAATGGCTCCATGCTTTAGCAAAAGTTTCATTATTTCCAGGCTTCCTGACTCTGCACAATCATGGAGGGCTGTGTTACCTGTAGTAAAGTTAGAAGAATTTATGAGATAAATATTTTAATGTTTGACATTAAATGACAAATAAAAGAAATATTTAAATTCATTTATAATACATTTCAGAGCAAAGATAATTGCAAGTCTTTGTTAGGGTTGCACTAATAAACCTGCGAAAAATGGTGATTTGCTCATTTGACTATTTAATAAGCTTAGGTATGAAAATGCTAACCAGGTGTTTAGGAGGCTAATCTTGACAGTGTCAATAGAATCTTGGAGTTTTAAATACTGGTACCATTTTTGTAAAATTTTAGCCAAACAACTACAAGCAAGTGTACGATCATTTTATTTTTTTTCCTCTGGTCAATTTTTTTGTTCTATGACAGCAAAATAAAAATCACTTTTTTCCAAGCTTTGAAGATATCAATATCCTGATATGATGAAAGCAACTCTTTTAGCATCTTTCTTTAATTTAGCTATGTCTCAAGCCCTAATATTAGTTCTATTTACCAAAGATAACAACATACACCACAAGGAATAAATTGATGGCTGCGACTATTCGTACAGAATCAAAATGGACCCAGACACACAGCACCGCCATTCGCACCCGGGTACTATTAGACTCAAGCTATGGGGATGTCATTTGTGGTAGTTTATTTTAGTTAAACTGAAGAATTAAGTTACAAACATATAGTCCATTCAATTATCTTTCATTTGATACCTTATTTTGTCTTGCAAATCCAACAATAAAATTTTAAATAGTTTTTTAATCCCAACTACTCACTTCTAATACCCTGGTGTGAATATTTTATTAAGTCTTCATTTAAAACCCTTCTTCATTATGCAAGGACTTACAACAGAATCCAGGGTGCAATCAAAGACCGTAATTGAGATTTTGATTTATTATTTTCTTAATTTTGAAAGAAAAAGGGGGCGGCCACCAAACATAGTTAAAATAAATATAAGTAACCATAAGGATTGTGCCATAATTCCCAAGGGGAGAAGGATTATGCCATAGTGCCCAAAGATTGTGCTATATTTCCCAAGAATTTAAATCTTAAATATGAGTCAAGGGTTCAGATATTCCTCAGAGAGAAGATTACAAGTGGTTTGAGGATGATTTTAAGATGATCGGGATATTTTAAAAAGATTTCCGTACTTACCGTAAAGGATTTTGAAAGTCAAATTTAAAAAAAAAAAGGGCAACAAATCAAAGTCCATGGCATGCAGAATGTTTAAGCTCACAAGAAAATTATTGATTTGAAGTATCAGGTACTACAAGTAGAATGAGATGAAGGCCACATCGTGAAACAAGTGTAATGAATTAAATACATTACAGTGTTACAAACTAAAGCTTGACTTTCAACAAATAAATTTTTCTCTAACAGATGTATTTCTAAATGACTAAAATTCACACCTACAATGGCAATCCCAGTGTCACCCAACATCTGCTAAGCATTTAACACCCCAGCAAGATCAGTGAGAGGAGGGCAATTTTCCACTGTTAGAACAACAAGTTTAGGGATGCTATTTAGAATGTTAAAAAGATTTATTTTAATCTCACTAGAAGCAGAAGCCTGACTCACTTAGATGTACTTATGAGGGTAAAAAAAGTATGATTTTCTAATAAAGTACCTGAACATCTTTATATTTTTAAATTCCTTAAATTACTCTAAGAAAAATACAAAGGTAACGGCCAAGAAAATGACGAGCAAAGACAAAAAATAATAAAACAAATCAAAATAAATGTGCATATAAAATAGAAAAACATTTCTTATTATATTTAAAGGAAAATAACTTAATTAAGTATAATAATCCTGGTATAACTTTATTAACTGTTTAGCTACCAAATTGAAAAACCCGCTGTGGCTGAATTAAATCTAGGTGACATTTACTACGATACAAACATTGGCGCTACCAGCTGCCATAACGAAAAAAACGCCTAGCCGTTCCAAGCGGCTAATGGTAGTTAACCAGTTAATCAGCAAAATCTTGATTGATCCTCAGAAATAAAATATTTTCCAAAATATCTGGTTTAAGCGAAGATGCAAATCACTTGCTATAAACTTAAGTGCAGAAAATAGCCTTGCTTGTGAAACTGGCGAACAAGTGACTATTCTGCAAGCCTCTTGAATATTTTTTGGGTAGTGTTCAATTCCCTGGAAAGCTGATTTGATTTTTAAGCGTCCTTTTTCTTCCATTTCCTTACAAGTATCTTTGAAATTTTGGTTAAAAGAATCTTTACTTGTGAAATTAATTTAAAGAGCACATATTAACATTCATAGTTGGAATAGAAGATTTGCTATGGAGCTGGAGCGAAATATGTCAGCAAATATTTCGGCTCTGGTGCAAGTGAAAACAATAGCTCCGGCTTCAATGCCTTGTTGGCAGTACATCTGAATGACATTTAGTTTGGTTTGTGTTCAATCATAAGTGGCAGTACATCTGATTGACATATTTAGTTAGAACCATCAGGAACGAGTTAACTCATTCTAGACGTTTGCGACTAAATGCGTCCTGGGGGGGTTTTGCCTGATGCGCCCAAATGCGTCCCGGCGCATAGCGACACACCTCTCTCATTTCTATTTAAAAATAGCAATGAAATCTCGCATCTCTCGAAACTTCTGGTGATGGCCCGGTTTCTGCGTGATTTCAATTTAAAAACCGGAATTTTTTATCTTGTTTCACTTTAAAACTACATGTGCTTTAGTACGGCACATCTATATGTAGCATGTGTTCGTCAGAGGTACCGAAAATCAATTTTTTGGTCATTGTTCGTTATTTTTTCCTGCTAATTTTATATTTTTATTAAACCTTATTCATCTTTTGTTGCATTTGTTCTTAATTCATTAACTTTAAATAATATTTAGCAGCTTAAATAAATATTTTACATTTTAATCAATTACAAAACGGAGTTACTTCCCTTTCTCTGGCAAATAAATTAAGTATGGAAGTAGCATTGCAGGAGGGAATGAGTAAATGAACTTTTTAAATTATGACAGACATTTCAGACAAACATTTGTTTAAAAAATAAACATTTTCAAATTTAGAAACAAAAATTACTAAGTCCTATGTAGAAAGCTTGCTGTCATGCTAATATTCCCAAATGGTAATTTATATAACCAAAAAGTTAAAAAAGAAAACATGTGCAAATTTATCTAGCCGTAATTTGTAATTAAATAAGAAGGGATGGGCCAGTCATGGACATTGGCATAGTGCAACCCTGGAATGTTTAGAAAAATGAATTTTGTTTCAATTTCCTAAGTATTGAGATGACAAACCTTTTATACTTTTCCTGTTTACTTGAGCTTTAAGTTTCAGTAAATACTCAACAATCTGCAAATGCTTCTTGTAACAGGATATCATCAAACAAGTATGGCCATGTCTATTTGCTATTTCGATGTCAGCCTTTTGTTCAACTAGATATTTAACAATTGAAAAATGTCCATCAAAGCATGCTGCTCTTAGTGGAGTTGAATTTGTGAAGGTTGTTTTATTAACATTTGCCCCATGTTCCACAAGATACTTCACAATACTAAGATGTCCCGCAGCAGCGGCACACCAAAGAGGTGGGGCACCTTCAATAGTCTCACCATCAAAAGTAACTGAGCCTACTTGCTCTATTTCAGCTTTGCACTGTTCTACCAAATACCTAACTACTTCTAGATGACCATTTCTACCAGCCATAATTAGAGGAGTAGCACCATTTGTTTTAGCATGAATCAGCATCGAAACTTCATCTCTTGAACGTTGGTCTAAAAATACACGTAGACGGCCTAATTTACCGTCTCTAGCTGCGTTATACACAATAGTCCGATATTCCATGAATGCTTCGCAATCAGGAATTGATTATTTTCAATTAAAGCATTATCTATATAATCACTCAATTCGAAGGATGGCGTTTCAGGCCATTGACAAGGAAAATGACAACAAGTTTTTGTGATGGCTGACAACTGAGGGGGCGCTGAACATTTAAAGGGGAGCCACTCTAACATCACGAACTAATTTACACTCCGGACACCAAAGAGCTCAGTACATTTTTCATAATCTTACTCAGCAAAGAGCTATAAATATTATTATCACTTTATTTTTTCCTTCACAATTTAAAAAGAAGATGTTGCGTAATTAGACAAATTAATTTCTTTTCAATTAATTACTTTTCGGCACACTCAAAAAAACTAATCTAAAAGACAATCGTTTTTACAATTGGTACTTAATATATTTAAAAAAAAAAACAATTAATTGCTCATACACATGTCATTATTTGTCTTACACCATACTCAAACCTCTCATCGTTGAACAAAAAAAACCCAAACAACAAATGAATTAACATTGAAGCCCGTACCCTCTATAACTTCTATAACATTGAAGTCGTGATTGTGATTTTTAAAAATAATTAACCACAAAATATTTATTACTGTGACGCCCGGGGAGGTCCTTGGTTTTTGCCGCCCTTGACTCAAGAATACCGTAATACGTTAATAATAATAATAATATTAAAGTTTATTTCAAAAACACGCTTCATCCCCAAAGCCTCGAATCGCGGTACAAGTACAAAGTCAACAAAAAAACAAATCTATAATTTACCACTTTTAAAACAAACGCAACACTACAAAAACTAATTACAAGCATACCAAGTCAAAGTCATTCTACCCATTTCAACCCTAAACAACACAGTCAATATGCATTAAATGGAAGATATGGTAGACAATCATCCCAGAAGGTGTTTGCGAAATAGATGTGTCTTTAAATCGGTTTTAAAGGACTCCAGTGTCTGGTTGTTTCTGAGATCGACAGGAAGGGCGTTCCAAATTGTTGGACCAGCAAATGCGAAAGTGCGCTTTCCGTAAGTCTCAAG
>CAXITT010000220.1:1054754-1069663 GCA_964033795.1 Lymnaea stagnalis
AAGTTTATAATATAGTTTTAATAAAAATAAATTGTATCCCTGGGTTTCCAGGGAAATCCCGAGATGGGAAAAACTTCACTCCCGTTTTCCCTGGATTAACAAGCCACCGGGAAATGAGAGACCCTGGTCGTAACAATCTTTCTGACAATTTCTCAACGAGTCGCCTCTGCCCTCCACGCCATCTGAGATGTTTTGTTACAATCAACTCGAACAACAATATATTTATGGATCCGATTCATTCAAGTTTTGGGAGATCCCCCCCCCCCCAAATCTTTATGACCACAACATAAATATAGGACATCCCCCGCTCCCATGTCACACCTAGCTTATCAATCTGCCTCTGGCTACTACCGCATGTCCATCTGTGACTGAAGTTTACCACACGACCACCCCCCCCCTTTTTATCTATAATCCAAAAAGTGTCAAAAGTCATTACAGGTACAAGATACACACGTGACATACACACAAGTGAAACACAAACTGCTCGGGAGTACAGCATATGAGCTTCTTCCGTACTCATACATTAAATTAAAATGGTATTAATATAGATTTTAAGCTGTACCTGACACCAGGGGTTAAATCAGAGTTTTGTCAGATAGGTTTTGTCAGATGTCCGATAGATGACAAGTTGCCAGAAGCAGGTATGACATATTTATAATACTAACAGGTAAAGCTTATGTTGAAGGTACCTTCATGGGGTATATATTATGTTGAAGGTCCCGTCAAGGGGTAGAAATTATGTTGAACGTCTCATCAAGGGGTAGAGATTATGTTGAAGGTCCGATCAAAGGGTAGAGATTATGTTGAAGGTCCCATCAAGGGGTAGAGATTATGTTGAAGGTCCCATCAAGGGGTGGGCAGCAACGAAAAGAAGGGATTTTAAGATTTAAAGAATTAAGACATAAATTAATTTTATCATAAATTACTAGACATATGAGATTTTGGAACTGTGAAAACACTGGCTCAATTCTATCCAGTGCATTTAGTCTAAACATTTAGACTCAGGTCAATAGAAATATTGGGTGGAAAAGAAGGAACGAGTAAAACAAAACAAGAGGTCAGCCAGGGTGACAGTCAAGTCATCTAGGGCGACAGTCAAGTCATTTAGGTTGACAGTCAAGTCGACTAGGGAGACAATAAAGTAATCTAGGTTGAGAGGCAAGTCAACCAGTTTGACACTCAAGTCATATAGGTCGACAGTCAAGTCATTTAGGTTGACAGTCTAGTCATCTAGGGCAACAATCAAGTCATCTAGGGTGACAGTCAAGTCATCTAGGGTGACAGTCAAGTCATCTAGTGCGACATTCAAGTCCTCTAGGATGACAGTCAAGTCAACTAGGGGGACAATCAAGTAATCTAGGTTGAGAGGCAAGTCAACCAGTGCGACAGTCAAGTCATCTAGGGTGACAGTCACGTATCTAGGGTGACAGTCAAGTCATCTAGGGCGACAGTCAAATCATCTAGGGCGACAGTCAAGTTATCTAGGTCGAGGGGCAAGTCAACCAGGTCGACAATCAAGTCATCTAGGGTGACAGTCAAGTAATCTAGGTTGAGAGGCAAGTCAACCAGTGCGACAGTCAAGCCATATAGGCCGACAGTCAAGTCATCTAGGGTGACAGTCACGTCATCTAGGGTGACAGTCAAGTCATCTAGGGTGAGAGTCAAGTCAACTAGGCTGCAGTCAATCAAAAATACTGTATTTGAGCTATGTTTTCGTTAGATGATGTGGGGGCGACATGAAAACACCAGCTCAAAGCAGTCGTCTGTGGCCTCTGTGATGATATAGACCTACACCAACACAACACAAGTGTGGAGCCTTTCACCTTCCTGGGCGCACAACAATTTAATGAAAATGTGTTCAGAGCTAGAGACCGAAAACAAAAGAAACAAAAAAAGATTAAAAAAATATAAATACAAATTACAACTTCCAGAACTCACGACCCAGGAGACGCGGCCATTTCATAGAAACACATTTGAAAAATATAATCTTTGTTAAGTATTAAGTTATGCCACCATTGTGATTATTTGCATCAACTGTAAGTGCATTTTATTATTAGTCTCATTTCAATGAATCCCTTCAATATTTGAATTATAGTTTCAATACTTTGATTGAATCTCGCACAGTGGTACATGATCTCCGCAAGACAAAAAGACAAAGAGACAAAAGACAGTTCGTCTTATAGTAAATCCAATACTTCGATTATGACTTTTGAAAATGTTCATGAATTTGAACTCTAATTTTTTCTTGGTAGTAAGCATGATCAGATATTGAGGCCTTTCCCCAGACCCCTGCCCCCACTTTGGATCGGGTGTTTTTAAAGCCCTTGATTTACTTCACTCTCTCACCCCCCCCCTTTTTTTGTTTTGTTTTTGTCAATCAAAGTCACGTATGCAGTGAAAACTGAAAATAAATACTTTTAACCCAGGGGCCGAAGCAAAAGTGTTGCTGTTTACAGGGATGGTGCTGTTTGCAGGGATGCTGCCGTTAGTAGGTTGAGATAGTGTTATTCTGTCCCGGGGCGAATTAGCAAACGTACCAGAGACAGCGCTATTTTAAAGGTTTCGTTATTTCCGTGTTTCACTCTGCCAAGAAGCTCTCTACATATTTATATGTTTTTTGGGGGGATTTGGGGGGGAGGGGGTGAGTGGGGGGGTGAGGCAGCAACTGAAAGTCCCCCGCCCGGGTTGCTCATTGTCTCGCCACGTCACTGCATCAACACATAGAGACTGTGTTGAAGGTCCCATCAACGGGAGGAGACTGTGTTGAAGGTCCCATCAACAGGAGGAGACTGTGTTGAAGGTCCCATCAACGGGAGGAGACTGTGTTGAAGGTCCCATCAACAGGAGGAGACTGTGTTGAAGGTCCTATCAACGGGAGGAGACTGTGTTGAAGGTCCCATCAACAGGAGGAGACTGTGTTGAAGGTCCCATCAACGGGAGGAGACTGTGTTGAAGGTCCCATCAACGGGAGGAGACTGTGTTGAAGGTCCCATCAACGGGAGGAGACTGTGTTGAAGGTCCCATCAACGGGAGGAGACTGTGTTGAAGGTCCCATGAACTTTCCACGCGCTGTTGACATTATGTTTGTGTGCTTTCAGTAATTGATTGTCCACACGTCATTACCCGACGCAAAGAAAATCCGGAAAGCACATTTGTGGGACAGCAATCACGGATAAAGGCAGAGGCAGAACCAAGGACTTGGTGGGCTTTTGTTTTACGCCAGGTCCCGAGTCCCAACGAATACGCCCCTGAACGATGGTTGATTATAACAGGGTGAAATTCTGGTAAGTGCTCCCTCGAGAAGCCATCGTTGCTCAAATACCCTGTAATCATAGGGCTGTTGTATCTGTGTTCAGTGGCGCAGGGTCTAGCTTTTCTATACGGTTTAGCGCAGATTTAATTGCTGCGACAGTTGTGTAGCTGAGAATAGGGATTCCGATCTGTGTCAGACAAACACATTAGCGTCATTCAATGTTTGTTAGGAACGGATAAATGTCTTATTTGTCATTTTGCTATTGAAACTTTTTGAAATTGAAATAGTGTTATTTTTTCCACTTTGAAACTTTTTGTTTTGTATTTCATATTGATTTAAATTGTCTTGCTTTATTCTTGAAAGGAAATTATTCAAAAATGCTGTCATATTCTCACAATAGCGGGGCTGTGTGTAAGAAATTAGCAATGTTACCAACGGCAAGTGGCGTAAGAAGGGGGTGGGTGGTGGGGAATTCAACCCCTGGCGCCACGGTCTTCTTTAAATTGGGGTGGGTGGCATTTGTTGCCGGAAGGCATGACTTTATTTGACTATCGATTGTGACTCACTGTTATCGTTAGCTGACAACCAATGACGTAACATTGTTATAAGATATTGGGAATCTAATTGGCTGACCTCAGTCAAAGAGAAATATTAGGTCGAAAATATGGTGCGAAGTAGAAGAGAAAAATTAGCCGTCAAGCAAGGGAATAGCCGTCAAAGCCTGGGGTTGGGGGGGGGGGGTGTGACGTGGGTTGACTTGGGATAAAAAGGTCAGTGCAGTGCTATTTCACAGCCGAAATAATATAGACCTTTGTGACAGCCGGAATAATATAGACCTTAAGTCAAAGAGAAATATTAGGTCGAAAATATGGTGCGAAGTAGAAGAGAAAAATTAGCCGTCAAGCAAGGGAATAGCCGTCAAAGCCTGGGGTTGGGGGGGGGGTGTGACGTGGGTTGACTTGTGATAAAAAGGTCAGTGCAGTGCTATTTCACAGCCGAAATAATATAGACCTTTGTGACAGCCGGAATAATATAGACCTTTATGACACCCGGAATAATATAGAGCTCTGTGACAGCCGGAATAATATAGACCTTTATGACACCCGGAATAATATAGAGCTCTGTGACAGCCGGAATAATATAGACCTTTATGACAGCCGGAATAATATATACCTTTATGACAGCTGGAATAATATAGACCTTTATGACAGCCGGAATAATATAGACCTTTATGACAGCCGGAATAATATAGACCTTTATGACAGCCGGAATAATATAGAACTTTGTGACAGCTGGAATAATATAGAACTTTGGCCCTAGGCTCGGAGACCGCGCAATATACGACCACTATAATAATAAATCCAGCACTGCGATTATGAATTTGAAAATTATCATGTTTGTCATTTTTCCTTGGCATGGTCAAATTAAGGTTTTGAGGCTCTGGGTACAGTCAACATAGGGACACATAGCTGTACTGGGTACAGTCAACAAAGGGACACATAGCTGTACTGGGTACAGTCAACAAGGGGGCCCATAGCTGTACTGGGTACAGTCAACAAAGGGACCCATAGCTGTACTGGGTACAGTCAACACAGGGACTCATAGCTGTCTAATCATTGTCCATGGATAGTGATTGTAATCCGATGTTCTGGGTACAGTCCACATAGGAACTCATTGTTGTCTATTCATTGTCCATAGATTGTGATTGTAGTACGAGGTACTGGGTACAGTCAACACAGGGACAAAGAGCTGTCTATTCATTGTTCATAGATAGCCATTGTAGTATGAGACACTTGATGAAGTCACTATAGGTACACTTAGATGCCTATCCATTGTCCATAGATTGTGATTGTAGTAGGAGGCAATGGGTATAGTCAACATAGGGACACATAGCTGTCTATTCATTATCCATGGATAGTGATTGTTGTACAAGGCACTGGGTGAAGTGAAGTTCATTATTTAATCATTTTAAATGAATAAATTTAAGTTAGAAATTCTTTAAAAAAAACCAACTTTTAAGTGACTGCATTTGTTTGGTAATTCATGCTGTGTCATCTTTCTTCAGATAAGCTTCATATTTATGAAAAATCTCCTTCCTTCTTATGTATACCATTTAGATACACTTTATATGTGAATGTCCAGTTTAAATAGCCACATGTATAATTTATAGACCTTTTCTACAAAACAAAAATTGTAAATTTTGGATAAATCATCTTAAGTTTTAAATAAATGCAAACGGGTAATGTTTTCACTAATATAATTATAGTTTTGTTTGATTAAACGAAAATATTTTTTTTTTAAATATCATTTATTGATGATTAAAAGAAATGGATAGTTTAAAAATAAAATTTTGAAACAAAATTACTACTTAGATACAGCTAAAAATAAAAGAAATTGTGTAACCCATCTATGGTCGAGGGAACCTAAATTTGATCTAGCTTCTTTTCTGTTGCTAGCCGGTTAAGTGGAGAATGATGTTGTTGCTAGCCGGTTAAGTGGAGAATGATGTTGTTGCTAGCCGGTTAAGTGGAGAATGATGTTGTTGCTAGCCGGTTAAGTGGAGAATGATGTTGTTGCTAGCCGGTTAAGTGGAGAATGATGTTGTTGCTAGCCGGTTAAGTGGAGAATGATGTTGTTGCTAGCCGGTTAAGTGGAGAATGATGTTGTTGCTAGCCGGTTAAGTGGAGAATGATGTTGTTGCTAGCCGGTTAAGTGGAGAATGATGTTGTTGCTAGCCGGTTAAGTGGAGAATGATGTTGTTGCTAGCCGGTTAAGTGGAGAATGATGTTGTTGCTAGCCGGTTAAGTGGAGAATGATGTTGTTGCTAGCCGGTTAAGTGGAGAATGATGTTGTTGCTAGCCGGTTAAGTGGAGAATGATGTTGTTGCTAGCCGGTTAAGTGGAGAATGATGTTGTTGCTAGCCGGTTAAGTGGAGAATGATGTTGTTGCTAGCCGGTTAAGTGGAGAATGATGTTGTTGCTAGCCGGTTAAGTGGAGAATGATGTTGTTGCTAGCCGGTTAAGTGGAGAATGATGTTGTTGCTAGCCGGTTAAGTGGAGAATGATGTTGTTGCTAGCCGGTTAAGTGNCCCAAAAACCCCCCCCCCCCCCCCCCCCGCACATAAAAAAATTACCCGAAAGAAACCGGTCATAACGCATGGACCAATCTGTGCCATAATGCTTTTCATAACATAACTTGAATAGTAGGCTATAGACAGAATCATGACGAAGAAAAGTGGCGCCCAGGATGCACTAGTAAATACATGTTGTCACCCTTGTCTATGTGAAGAGCATGGTAATTTTATCGCTTTATTCACAATTAAGGTCCTATCTAAATACGATTTTGGCGCCCCCTAATGTCGGCACCAGGGGTGATTGGCCCTCTCGCCCCCTCCTTCGCATGGCCCAGTGTATATAGAGAGATAGTGGGGCTCAGTGCATTACTTTGCCCGGGGCCCCCGCTGCTGTATAGACGACCCTGTGCGTCACAACCTACTCGAGGGGCCCGGGTAGCAGTACATTGGGTGACCCGGGCAGCAGTACATTGAGTGACCCGGGCAGCAGTACATTGAGTGGCCCGGGCAGCAGTACAATGGGTGACCCGGGCAGCAGTACATTGGGTGACCCGGGCAGCAGTACATTGAGTGACCTGGGCAGCAGTACATCGGGTGCTTTTTCGTGACTGTCCCCACCGGTACGCCCCGTCAGTACCTCGTAGTTTTGTTTGGGGGGGGGGGTAGGAGTGAGGCGGCAAACTCAAAGCCACCCCCGGGGCGGCACAACGTCTCGCCTAAGGCCTAACGTACCTCATCATGTAGCGTTCATAACTTGTGGGCTACATCCACGGCTGGAGAGACTTACATTTATCGTATGACTGACAGGCGAATGACAAGAGAGTGACAGGTGAATGACAAGAGAATGACAAGAGAATGACATGAGAATGAGAAGCGAATGACAAGAGAATGGCAAGATTATAAGAGGAGAATGACAAGAGAATGACAAGCGAATGACAAGAGAGTGACAGGCGAATGATAAGAGAATGACAAGCGAATGACAGATTTATGGCTCGGGATGATCTGCGAATGTCAAGTAACACACCACGCATGACAAGTGAATGTCAATTACGAGTACGGAACATTTCAACTCGTATTTCCTGTTGACATTTAACAACATATTTAACATAACTCATAAAGTCTCGTCAGGAATTTCGCATTTCTCGATTGTTCTCGGTGACCAACTCAAGGTAACTGCATCAATCTATGACTGAATGTCCATTTTCAACTTAAGATAACAGTCCATTGTCTTTTATACACATGTAAAGTCCATTGAATGGGGCAGAGTTGAAACGTGTGACATCAGAGGTAACGTGTGACATCAGAGTTAACGTGTGACATCAGAGTTAACGTGTGACATCAGAGTTAACGTGTGACATCAGAGTTAACGTGTGACATCAGAGTTAACGTGTGACATCAGAGTTAACGTGTGACATCAGAGTTAACGTGTGACATCAGAGTTAACGTGTGACATCAGAGTTAACGTGTGACATCAGAGTTAACGTGTGACATCAGAGTTAACGTGTGACATCAGAGTTAACGTGTGACATCAGAGTTAACGTGTGACATCAGAGTTAACGTGTGACATCAGAGTTAACGTGTGACATGACATACTGACAGCATCTCCTGACTAAAAGTAGGCCAACTGTTTAATGAATTAAAACCAGATTCGGTAGATACGTTAACAGAATGTTTATCTAAAGAAGATTCCACGCCAGCGAGAATGTACGTGCGGCGAGCCAACCATCCCCAGCCCCCGCGCCCCACCACCGTCCTGTTGTATGTCGTCATGGGTATTGTGCCATCTGTTGAGACTAGGCAAATCACAAAGCAGAAATCAGGATATGTACACAACGTGCATCACGTCTGCCAGTCAACACTACTTTATTTATAGTGATTCGAAGTACTCTGCTGGTTATTTTTGAGTTAAGCCTTGTCTATAACTAGCGACCTGTTCAATGTGGGACAGACGCAGGACGGACGTTAGCGGCACGATGTTGTTAGTGCTTCTTGGGTTTATGGTGTGCTGTGACGTCACTGCGGGAGGCGCCGACACGGGGGACTTTGTTTGGGAGGAGAGGAGCAACATTGTGGTCAACCAAACCCAAGAGGGCTACGCGCTGACCATCCGCATGCCAAATGCTGTATCAGACAGGGTAAGTAATAACTTGTCTGTTGCTAGACAGCCTGTTGTTGTTTTCCTGAGCAGGATTCATATATTGCGGGGAGGGGGGGGACCGGGGGGGGGACGTCATTTGGGTAGGGCAGGGTGGACCTTTAGCCCCCGCTCCCGAAAAAAAATGAAATGACGCTCCTGGGGGGCGTTGGGTGATGTGAGACCTAAATGATGTTTACCCTTTAAGTTTTAAAAGAACACACAGTATGATGGAAAATATAGCAACAGCTGACTCCAAAGAAACTATAGCAACAGCTGACTCCAAGAAAACTATAGCAACAGCTGACTCCAAGGAAACTATAGCAACAGCATGACTCTTGTCAGATTTTTGTTTTGCGTCTGAATCAAGTGTCGGAGGAAAACGAGATTTTTTTTCTTCTTTTTTAACCATCCCGATGTGGTAAATCTACTCGGGGATGTCGTCATGACGTGCATGACAGTTTACTTCAAGTGAAGATGTCAACTCGACTTGCATGACAGTTTACTTCAAGTGAAGATGTCAACTCGACTTGCATGACAGTTTACTTCAAGTGAAGATGTCAACTCGACTTGCATGACAGTTTACTTCAAGTGTAGATGTCAACTCGACTTACATAACCGTTTATGTCAAGTGTAGATGTCATCACGACTTGCATGACAGTTTACTTCAAGTGTAGATGTCATCACGACTTACATAACCGTTCATGTCAAGTGTACATGTCATCACGACTTGCATGACAGTTCATGTCAAGTGTAGATGTCAACTCGACTTACATAACCGTTCATCTCAAGTGAAGATGTCAACACGACTCACAGGACAGTTCATGTCAAGTGTAGATGTCAACACGACTCACATGGCAGTTCATGTCAA
The DNA here is from genome assembly GCA_964033795.1 of Lymnaea stagnalis. NCBI lineage: Eukaryota > Metazoa > Mollusca > Gastropoda > Lymnaeidae > Lymnaea > Lymnaea stagnalis. Next base: position 1,064,086 of record CAXITT010000220.1, read on the forward strand.
GTGTTGATGTCAACACGACTAACATGACAGTTCATGTCAAGTGTAGATGTCAACACGACTTACATCACCGTTCATGTCAAGTGTCATCAAAGGTTTCAAAAAGCAGCTGAATAATTTGTTAAAGATCAATTAACTATTTTATCCCGCGTTAGCCCCCCCCCCCACCCCCCTTTTCTCTTTTCCCCACACATAATTTATTCAAAACCAGACTATTTAATGCAGACATATTTGTAGTTTTAAAATCTCGCTTCGATGATCTCATTCATAAACAAACTAGGAAATATACTTATTCGTGTTTGTCCGTATTACTTTGATTGTGTAAGATTTGCTCCTATTCAGATATTGATTTGGTAATAGTTACGCTGCTATAATTTCCTTAATATGATGATATGTTATACAATTGATATCAATGTGCGGTAATCTTGCCTTTCGTCATACCATAGCACAATTTAATGTTTTCTTCTATTTCAAGTGAAACATATGTTTGATGAAGTGAATGGAGAGAGGGGGGGGGCATTGTCCCATTTTTGCTATTGACATCTGCTGTTGTCCCGACTTGTTCGGTGGGTAATCTGGGAAATTAATGATGTGGATGGGATGATTAAGGGGAACATCAATGCAATGGACATTTACACATGGTGACATAGACATACACATGGCGACATTGACACATGGAACATTGAGACCTAGGGACATTGACACATGGCGACGTTAACAACTGGGGACATTGACACATGGGAATATTGACACATAGAGACATTACACATGGATACATAGACAGCTGGGATATTGACACCTGAGGACCTTGACACATGAAGACAATGACTCATGGAGACATTGACACCTGGGGTATTGATACATAAAGACAATGACTGATGGAGACAATGACTCATGGAGACATTACTATACGAGGACATTGACATATGGAGACATTGACACATGGGGACATTGACACATAGAGACAAAGACACATGGGAACATTGACACATGGAGACATTGACACATTGAGACATTGACACATGGAGACATAGACACATGGAGACATTGCCACCTTGATACATTAACACATGGAGACATTGACACATGGGGATGTTTATACATGGAGACATAGGCACATGGAGACATTACCACCTTGATACATTGACACATGGAGACATACACACATGGAGAGGTTTATACATGGAAACATAAGCACATGGAGACATTGCCACCTTGATGCATTGACACATGGAGACATTGACAAATGGAGACATAGACACATGGGTGCATTGACACATGGAGACATTGACAAATGGAGACATAGACACATGGGGGCATTGACACCTGGAGACCACCCGCCTCCTTTCAGCAGTATGCTAAACTGATAAAGATGGGAAGATAATAAATGTAAATGACCAAATAAATGATCAATTCGATTTGGTAACTTAAGGTCATGTCTAGATAGTTTTGGGGCGCGAAAGGGGTAGGGTAGACGTATAATATAAAGAAGAAAAATACTTATTAAAACTTTAAATGATGTTAGAAACGAAAAATCATGACATAGAGACGTCTTTTTAAAATATGGAATTGCGATCAGCATTCGCAACAGCCAGTGGCAATTATCGCAAAGCGCCTGCCATTATTATCTGGGTAACATCGGGTGACATTTTCTAGTATAGACCAGGTCTTTGTGGATGAGCGTCACAGAAATCATAGTCATAAAATAATAATCATAAATATTATAATAGTTAAATAAAATAAAAAAACAGCGCCTCTTTAAATGAATTGCAAAAAACATAAAACACGACACTAAAACATATAAAACATGACACTAAAACATATAAAACATGACACTAAAACATATAAAACATGACACTAAAACATATAAAACATGACACTAAAACATATAAAACATGACACTAAAACATATAAAACATGACACTAAAACATATAAAACATGACACTAAAACATATAAAACATGACACTAAAACATATAAAACATGACACTAAAACATATAAAACACGACACTAAAACATATAAAACATGACACTAAAACATATAAAACATGACACTAAAACATATAAAACATGACACTAAAATATATAAAACATGACACTAAAACATATAAAACATGACACTAAAAAATATAAAACATGACACTAAAACACATAAAAATATGATATATTCTATATTTCTCTATATTTATTTAGTAGCACTAAGTGTCTAAACATAATCAGCAAAATTATAATAACACCTTTTCTCAGCTAATCTCGACACCAAAAACACTTCGTGAAAGAAAGCCAACGGCCCAAAACATAAACTGAAGAAAACATGAACCAGGAAACAAATTATTTATAGTAACCATGTTTCGGACTTTGGTCATTTAAGGCCACCTAAAAGTTTAATTTTAAAAAAAAACAAAAAAAAACCCCACTAGCCAGTGCTCTAGACTGCTCTAGACTCAATGGTTCACTGGCTAGTGGTTTTTTTTTGGAGTCTAGAGCAGTCTAGTGCAGGCCGCACAACATGCATTAAGGGTTAGCATCACACGCGTTTATTTATAGTTATAAATCCCGACATACTATGAATATGATAGCAAGAATTTTTTTATTATTGTGTGAATTTATAAATAAACACTAATGCATGGAATATGTATTTATTTTATTTCAATTAAAACCAAATTAGTTTCAAATAACCGAATGCGCCGAAGTGCATTGCTTGCCGAGACTAAAATTTAGTTGTTACCGAAACTGAACCGAACCCTGCTGACTACCGAACCCTGCTGACTACCGAACCCTACTGACTACCGAACCCTACTGACTACCGAACCCTACTGACTACCGAACCCTACTGACTACCGAACCCTACTGACTACCGAACCCTACTGACTACCGAACCCTACTGACTACCGAACCCTACTGACTACCGAACCCTACTGACTACCGAACCCTACTGACTACCGAACCCTACTGACTACCGAACCCTACTGACTACCGAACCCTACTGACTACCGAAACCTACCGACTACCGAACCCTGCTGACTACCGAACCCTGCTGACTACCGAACCCTATTGACATCCGTACCCGACGAAAACCGAACGTCTAAAAGAGGATTTGACTCATATCTTTAATTGTGTTTCCCTTTTCTATATTACATTACATATATGATATAACATGAAGTCTCCCTATTACATATTTCATATAACATTATGTCTCCATATTACATATATTATATAACATATTAATATATCATGCCAATAATTGAAGAGCTAGATAAAGAGCCAACTTTGCAGGAGCTCGAGAAAGCCATTGAATACCTTGCTGGTAGGAAGGCACCAGGGATTGACGGCATTCCCCAGAAGTCCTCAAAAATCAGACCTTACATGAGCTCCTCTCTCTGTATTGGGAAACAGTTCACATGCCCCAGGACATGAGAGACGCCAACATCGTAACATTGTACACAAATAACGGGGACCGAAGTGATTGCAATAACTACCGAGGTATTTCTCTCCTTGGCTTAGTTGGAAAGACGTTTGCCCGTGTTGTCCTTAAACGATTGCAGAGTCTGGCGAATCGCATATACACAGAGTCCCAGTGTGGCTTCTCGAATGGGCGCTCAACTATAGATATGATATTCTCGTTACGTCAATTGCAAAATGTCGTGAACATCATATGCCTCTTTATATTTCTTTCTTATATCAGACAAAGGCATTCGATTTGGTTCTCCCCAACGACTGCTCACAATCATACAGTCATTTCACAAAAAAATGCACAGCACAGTAAGATTCAATGGCGTGGTCTCTGAGGCATTCCCAGTCAGCAGTGGAGTAAAGCAAGGTTGCATACTAGCACCAATGCTCTTCTCCGTTTTCTTCTCAATGATTTTTCATTTTGCCTTTGGGGACTGTAAATACGGAGTGTATATTCATAACATATCTGATTGTAAGCTGTCCAATATCTTCAGGGACTGTGAATATGGAGTGTACATCCATACCAAATCTGAATGTAGGCTGTTCAATATCGCACACCTTCATGCAAAGACCAAGGTAAAAAAGGTACTAATTCGTAAACTGCTGTTCGCTGACGATGCCGTCTTAACATCGAACACAGAAGAAGGTATTAAGCGGCTAGTTAATCGTCTATCACACGCTTCTAAAGAGTTTGGACTGTCAATTAGTCTTTAAAAAAACAAATGTCATTATGCTAGAAGTACCGTCCCGCAAATCATATCTGCCTTAATCTGTCGATTGTTGAGCATTTTACATACCTTTGATCCAACATTTTTAGTTCTCTCTCAGTTGATGAAGAGATAAACATCAGGATCACAAAAGCAGCAGCAACTATTGCTAAACTGAATAAGCGGGTGTGGAATAATCTCAATTTAACTGATAAAACAAAAATAAGTGTCTATCAGGCATGCATGCTTAGTACGCTCCTATATGGCAGTGAAGTGTGGACCACATATGCCAGTTATGAGCGGAAACTCAGCTTCCATCAAAGATGTCTGCGTCGCATTTTACGCATTCGATGGCAGGACAAGGTGCCTAACAGAGGTATTGGAACGTGCAAAAATGTGTAGTATATTATCCGCAGTAGTATATAATGTAGGAAACGCTTAGTATTTTGGAGGAGGTTGGGAGGAGGTTCTCCTCCAAAGGGGAATAACCCGATAATAACTTTTTTTTTGTCTTATAAAAGTGACCTCCCTTTGCTTTCTGTTGTTGTACGAGTGTAATTATATTGAATTAATTATATTTGTACTGTTGTACAAGGCTATATTTGATTGATTAATTTGCGCATGCCTATAATTATTGATTTGTAATTAGTTTGATTAATTTTAAAATTAAAAGAAGACAAAAGAGGGATTTGTTTTTTATATTATTTTATTATATCATTCAATGTAATCAATTTAAGTGGTTATCATAGTGTTTTGGGTATATTTTTTCTTGTATTTTAATTAGTTTTCTTGTCTATTTTAAGTGATTCTCAAAGTATGGGGGTCATTTTTGGTTGCATTTTAATAGGTTTTCTTATATTTATAATTAGTTTTCTTGTATATTTAAAGTGGTTATCACGATGTAAGGGTCGATTTTCTAATAAGTGGTTCTCATTAGGTGTGAATCATAACGAGTTTTCTTTTCGTTATGGAATAATTCGGTTGTAACAGGATAAGTTTATTGAATTTTATTGATGAGTAATCAAATATTTCTCATTTTTTCAGTGGGTTCTCAAAATGTTTTGGTTGTATATTTTCTTGTATTTTAATTAGTTTTCTTGTCTATTGTATATGGTTTGGTAGGCAGGACATGAGGTTTTAAGCTTCTTCTTGGCAAGTTTGAGGACCGAGTAGGGTCCTAATTAGAGTTATTGTAGTGTGTTTTTTAAATTTTTAGGCTTAGTGAGTTATGTTTTGTGCGCATGACAGATGTTTTAAGTTTCTTCTTGGCAAGTTTGAGGACCGAGTTGACTCATAGTTTGCGTTTTTGTAGTGTTTTGTTTTAGATTTTTTAGGCTTAGTGAGTTATGTTTTGTGCGCATGACAGATGTTTTAAGCTTCTTCTTGGCAAGTTTGAGGACCGAGTTGACTCATAGTTTGC
>CAXITT010000220.1:1069695-1086111 GCA_964033795.1 Lymnaea stagnalis
TTTGATTGTATACTTTCTTGTATTTTAAGTAGTTTTCTTGTAAATTTTAAGGTATTCTTAAAGTATAGGGGGGGGGGGCATTTTTGGTTGCATTTTAATAGGTTTTATGATATTTTTAATTCGTTTTCTTGTATATTTAAAGTGGTTATCACTATATCGGGATCGATTTTCTAGTAAGTGGTTCTCATTAGGTGTGAGTCATAACGAGTTTTCTTCTTGTATATTTTAAGGTATTCTCAAAGTATAGGGGGGCATTTTTGGTTGCATTTTAATAGGTTTTCTGATATTTTTAATTCGTTTTCTTGTATATTTAAAGTGGTTATCACTATATCAGGATCGATTTTCTAGTAAGTGGTTCTCATTAGGTGTGAATCATAACGAGTTTTCTTCTTGTTATTGAATAATTCTGTTGTAACAGGATAAGTTTATTGAATTTTATTGATGAGTAATCAAATATTTCTCATTTTTCAGTGGGTTCTCAAAATGTTTTGATAGTATATTTTCTTGTATTTTAATTAATTTTCTTGTCTATTGTATATGGTTTGGTAGGCAGGACAGGTGGTTTTAAATTTCTTCTTGGCAAGTTTGAGGACCGAGTTGATTCATAGTTTGCGTTTTTGCAGTGTTTTGTTTTACATTTTTAGGCTTAGTGAGTTATGTTTTGTGCGCATGACAGATGTTTTAAGTTTCTTCTTGGCAAGTTTGAGGACCGAGTTGACTCATAGTTTGCGTTTTTGTAGTGTTTTGTTTTAGATTTTTTAGGCTTAGTGAGTTATGTTTTGTGCGCATGATAGATGTTTTAAGCTTCTTCTTGGCAAGTTTGAGGACCGAGTAGGGTCCTAATTAGAGTTATTTTAGTGTGTTTTTTAAATTTTTAGGCTTAGTGAGTTATGTTTTGTGCGCATGACAGATGTTTTAAGTTTCTTCTTGGCAAGTTTGAGGACCGAGTTGACTCATAGTTTGCGTTTTTGTAGTGTTTTGTAATTTTTAGGCTTAGTGAGTTATGTTTTGTGCGCATGACAGATGTTTTAAGTTTCTTCTTGGCAAGTTTGAGGACCGAGTTGACTCATAGTTTGCGTTTTTGTAGTGTTTTGTTTTAGATTTTTTAGGCTTAGTGAGTTATGTTTTGTGCGCATGACAGATGTTTTAAGCTTCTTCTTGGCAAGTTTGAGGACCGAGTTGACTCATAGTTTGCGTTTTTGTAGAGTGTTGTTTAATTTTTTAGGATTAGTGGGTTATGTTTTGTGCGCATGACAGATGTTTTAAGTTTCTTCTTGGCAAGTTTGAGGACCGAGTAGGGTTCTAATGAGCGTTTTTGCAATGTGTTGTTTAACTTTGTAGGCTTGGTGGGTTATGTTTTTAATTAGTTTTCTTAATAATACGAGATCCATTGAGTTATATTTTTCCATAGTCTTACAGTGCGCCAGCTTGGGTCTTCCAAATACCAATGTCTGTTGCTATTAAGTACACGTGACCTTTCGACACGTTTGTGAGTAACGTTATCATTGAAACCGACCAGGGAGTAAACGGGCGGGCATGGCGTGTAAAAAATCAATAGCACCACCTGTAGTTAAGCAGGGAGGGGTGGTAGGGGTCGTGGAATGTACGCGCATACCAGCGTTAGTCAGGGGATATGGGGGTGGGGGTCAATTTTCTAACGAGTGGTTTTCAAAGTATTTTGATTGTATTTTTTTCTGATATTTTTTAATAGTCTTCTTGTATATTTTAAGTGGGTCACAAAGTGTTTTGCTTGTAATTTTTCTTATATTTTTATTTAGTCTTCTTGTATATTTTAAGTGGGTTTAATTATGTAATTTTTTACTAATCATCTTTAAAAGTAAACCCTACATAATTACAAATAGGGTGCAGAGAACCCGGCTAGCCTAGGCTAAGGACACATACCCATTTCTAAGGTTATGTGTCATGACTGTCTTAATATTAAAAGAAAATAGTGATAAGAAAACTCGCCCCGTATACCCGGTTAACCCAGCTAACATACCATAACACCCCTTTACTGGACAGGTCTAACTTAAAGGTTTCCAGAGACGGGGTAGAGCTAGAAAATAAAAAAAAAAAAGCTTAGAGCTAAGGTGTCTTAACAAAGGTCCACCAACGTGGGGGGATTTAGGGGTGTTACTATCGCAGGAGTCTGTGTATTAACGAGTTAGTGTATTAGAAAGATTTAGACCTCTTTGTTTTTGATGAAAATACTCGATGGTCTGATGGTAGACACAACCATTACAAGTGCACAGATGGGAGGGGCATTGTAAGCGATACGGGAGTAAATAACTTTTAGTGACAAGGGTTCTAAAAAATTTTAGTTTGTGATGATTATTAGTAAAGTATATACATCAACACCATGTAGAAAATAACAGGTGTTATACATTTTAATAGTATTTTTAATTGTCCGATACAAACATAGTTATTTTAAGTCATACATTTTAATAGTTTTATTGACATTATTTTTACAAAATGTCGTTTTTAAAGAATAAAGCAGGACCCTTGTGTTTATACAAACTTTCGTTTGTCCAGCTGCTTGTCTTTGGTCCAGCGGTTCTCTTTTTACACACATGTCTATCCTTTTCACAACAGTTGAAGTCACGCTAATACATTGTTTTTTTCCCCCAATACGAAGTTGAATTTCTTCCCGTCTGTTCAGGGGAAGACAAGTCGGATGATCATGAATTAAAGAAAGCTGGAATTTTATACGTAGGTGGCACCCAACCCAGTTACGCTAATATACATAGGTCCAAACTTGTTCGTCCCACTTGAACACACTCAAAATAAATTATAACGTATCGGTTTCGTAATGGTTAAATTAACTTATTCTCAATGAGTTTGGCGTTATCTTGATACAGTGGACAGGGCTCCAAATCCTACAAATCCAATAGCAGTAAATAAAACAACTTTCCATATCTTTTCAGCCAGTTCTGATTGGGCTGGAAAAAACGCAATGAAGCCATTCTGAAAATTAAGAATAATACATATAGTTATAGTATGATCTATGTTTTTTTTTCTTTGTGTCCAACGATAACGTATAAGTTCCAGACGGAAAACCTTGCCTAGGGCGCCTAAACTAGTAATTTGTATTAACTATACTATAGTCTTTAGGTCTACTTAAAACTATAAAAAATAAAATAATTACCCATCCTCCATTGTCGAGAATCCATTTTCCAAGTTTGTTAGCAACATATTTTCCAACAAATAAGGCAAACTTCTTTTGGTAAGGTATGTACCTCGAAGAATATGATTCATTTATGTTATCAGATTGTTCATTTTTATTATGGTCAATGTAATACTTGACAACTCGTGCAGCAAAGGCATAAACAGCAATAAGCCTTCCCCAGTTTACTTGTCCATCAGCAAAGATTTCATCCGCAACAATAACAAAAGTTGGAAATACATTTGTTTCATCTGGTTTTAGTCTGTTGACCAACCCGGTAAAAACTAAATCATGCCGATCTGACAGCTCTTTCACAGTAAGCCGTAAGGTGCGACAATATTTATTGGGAGGCTTTTTAGGATTCACTTGCTCAAAATTAATAAGTAAATCTTCTGCCATAGACTCTGCCTCACGACAAATTTGATCCAACGGTGAGTTGGAGAATGTCTGGGGGCTAGCTTCCATCACGCTTGCAATATCGACTTATAGTGTTATGTATCACTTTTCCACAATTGGAACACAAAAAATTAAGTTTAAAAAAAACGAAAACGGCTATAAGAAAAAAAGCCACTTTAAAGTTTAAATTTAGATTGTTAGACATTTTAAATCATGGCCCATTTCCTCCACAGAAGCAGTCAACTTGTCACGGATAAAGACAAAATCCGTTTCTAAGACATCAAGAAAGTATTGAAACGATTGATCCAAACCCGAGTTTAGCAACATCAGCAAGAATAACTCAGACTGAGTTGTAATATCCCTGTGACTCAAAATGTCCTCCTGCTCAGTGGTAGTAAAAATGCCCCTTTGAACCATACCATTGAGAATGTAACGGGGAGCTAAGTTATCCACAAGTAATGTCAAATTTTTAAAGTAGGATTGTTTTATCTGTGTGGTTCATACTGGTTACTCTCCCTCAATACCACGTGTAGGTTGCGCTGACCCTGATAAAATAAATCCAGAGGTTCTCAATCAATGAAGAGGGTCAAATGTTAAACGGGTCTCTCATCTATCCTACAACTCGATTATTTTCTCTTTAGTCTAGTTCACAAAGGGTTCATATCGCAAACACAAGTCTCTTTAACTTTCCAACCGCGTGGGACATCGGGATTTTCACAAGTGCAATCGCCACGAAGGTTACTCTACCAAACGCTTGGTACCGATGTACCTTCCCATCTCTCCCCCTCAGCTCGACTCTAATCTTTTTCCAACCCACCGATCAACAAAGTACCCTCCCTTTCCCGACCCAATTTTACGAGGGCCATCTACCATAACATAAATTTTAAAAAAAAAAACCTTCCCATCTCTCCCCCTCAGCTCGACTCTAATCTTTTTCCAACCCACCGATCAACAAAGTACCCTCCCTTTCCCGACCCAATTTTACGAGGGCCATCTACCATAACATAAATTTTAAAAAAAAACTTAACAATCTTGTTCGTCTCACGGGACGCTTAAATTTTTTTTTATTACCACGCAATGTTTAAATAGTTACCATGCAACTTTTAATTGTTACCATGCAGTGTTTTAATAGTTACCATGCAACTTTTAATTGTTACCATGCAGTGTTTTAATCGTTACCATACAACTTTTAATCTTTACCACGCAGTGTTTTAATAGTTACCATGCAACTTTTAATTGTTACCATGCCATGTTTTAAGTGTTACCATACAAAGTTTTAAGTGTTACCACGCAATGTTTAAATAGTTACCATGCAACTTTTAATTGTTACCATGCAGTGTTTTAATAATAATAATAATAATAAAGTTCATTTCAAAAACACGCTTCATCCCCAAAGGCTCGAAGCGCGGTACAAAGTCAACAAAAAAACAAATCTATAATTTACCACATTTAAAACAAACGCAACACTGCACAAACTAATTACAAGCATACAATGTCAAAGTCTTTCAACCCATTTCAACCATGAGCAACACAGCCAATATGCATTAAATGGAAAATATGGTAGACAATTATCCCAGAAAGTGTTTGCGAAATAAATGTGTCTTTAAATCGGTTTTAAAGGACTCCAGTGTTTGGATGTTTCTGAGATCGAGTGGAAGGGCGTTCCAAATTGTTGGACCAGCAAATGCGAAAGTGCGCTTTCCGCAAGTCTCAAGGCGAACACGTGGTGTCAAGAGTTTGCCACTGTCGGATGAGCGGAGTTGTCTACTGGGTACATAAGGCGTCAGCAGCTCGCTCAGATAGGACGGCGCCAGGCCATGTAGACAGCGGTAGCACAAAGTTGCGATTTTGTACTCTATGCGAGCACGCACTGGCAGCCAATGCAACTCTCTAAGAATCGATTTTGCATTGTCGAACTTGCTTTTGCGGAGAACAATTCGAGCCGCATTATTCTGTGCTATCTGAATTTTAATAGTTACCATGCAACGTTTAATTGTTACCATGCAGTGTTTTAATCGTTACCATACAACTTTTAATCTTTACCAGGCAGTGTTTTAATAGTTACCATGCAACTTTTAATTGTTACCATGCAATGTTTTAAGTGTTACCATGCAAAGTTTTAAGTGTTACCACGCAATGTTTAAATAGTTACCAGGCAACTTTTAATTGTTACCATGCAGTGTTTTAATCGTTACCAGGCACACGTTTCATTTCATCTAGCCACTCAACCTCTTTCCATCCAACATTACCCGTCAAAACTTTACGATGGTCATCTACCATATCATATACCAAGTTAGTGTTTTGTCTTCTCTGACCACAGACATCTGTCTTCGTCTCATCTAACAGATCTTCCTACCTCCATCTTTCTTTTCTGATAATCTCAACTCTTTTTTAACATCTTTCATACTACCACAGCCAAGTCCACAGTCAAACATTATTAATATGTCCAACAAAACTCAAACATTACCATGTCTTACTCGAGGCTCTAAACACACCTTAACCATGCGGTTTTTAACTTTTCATCAACCCACTGAACCAAAGTTCATATCAACTATTGTAGCTAAACTTTTCCAACGCAACTATTGGAGTGTCCTCAAACACATAACTTCCATTTTGCGAGATGAGCGACTACCCAACCACTTGTATTCCACGGGTATGAACCAGTTACATGACTAGAGATTACACTATTCCTACCATTCATGTCAGGTACCCAGGCCGTTTATCCCAGTTAATCTACACACTTACGAAACAACACAATCAACCACAGCGGGCAATGACCGGGGAGGATAATGACCCTACCAGGGAGGGTAATGAACATCGTTAGAGTCGCTTATCAAACACCTAACAAGGGGTGCAACTCGGTTGGAGTTAGGTTTGTGTAGGTCTTTTGACAATAACACCAATAAAACTATTTAACTATTTTGTTTATTTATTTATTTGTGTGTGTGTGAGTGAGTTTCCAAACCAACCACCCCCAAACACTCCCACCACAACAATTATAGGTTATGGCTAAGCCGTACTCTGCAACCTGTGGCTACTAGCTCTATTGCCTTCATGATGACCTAGAGGGGAATAGTCAAAAGTTAATTTGCCTTTTCAATTATGAAAATCGACAATTAATGGCCGGTACAGAGACAATAAAAGCAAAAAGGATAACGATTAAAACACTGCATGGTAACAATTAAAAGTTGCCTGGTAACTATTTAAACATTGCGTGGTAACACTTAAAACTTTGCATGGTAACACTTAAAACATTGCATGGTAACAATTAAAAGTTGCATGGTAACTATTAAAACACTGCATGGTAACAATTAAAAGTGGCCTGGTAACTATTAAAACACTGCGTGGTAAAGATTAAAAGTTGTATGGTAACGATTAAAACACTGCATGGTAACAATTAAAAGTTGCATGGCAACTATTAAAACACTGCATGGTAACAATTAAAAGTGGCATGGTAACTATTTAAACATTGCGTGGTAACACTTAAAACTTTGTATGGTAACACTTAAAACATGGCATGGTAACAATTAAAAGTTGCATGGTAACTATTTAAACACTGCGTGGTAAAGATTAAAAGTTGTATGGTAACACTTAAAACATGGCATGGTAACAATTAAAAGTTGCATGGTAACTATTAAAACAGTGCGTGGTAAAGATTAAAAGTTGCATTTGAGAACTTTAAAAAAACTGGATTTGAGAAAATTTAAAAACTGCCTTTGAAAAAATCCAGAGGTATCCGCCGTTGGTAAGTTTGACAGAGAGTTAGTTGAGGAACAAGACAAAACACAAACGGGGTGTTATGATGTGGTAGCTGGACATGTCGTAAAGTTTGCATTTGTAAACATTTTTAAGGTGTGGTGGGGGAAAAAAAAATTTAAGCGTCCCGTGAGACGAAGAAGATTGTTAAGTTTTTTTTTTAAAATTTATGTTATGGTAGATGGCCCTCGTAAAATTGGGTCGGGAAAGGGAGGGTACTTTGTTGATCGGTGGGTTGGAAAAAGATTAGAGTCGAGCTGAGGGGGAGAGATGGGAAGGTACATCGGTACCAAGCGTTTGGTAGAGTAACCTTCGTGGCGATTGCACTTGTGAAAATCCCGATGTCCCACGCGGTTGGAAAGTTAAAGAGACTTGTGTTTGCGATATGAACCCTTTGTGAACTAGACTAAAGAGAAAATAATCGAGTTGTAGGATAGATGAGAGACCCGTTTAACATTTGACCCTCTTCATTGATTGAGAACCTCTGGATTTATTTTATCAGGGTCAGCGCAACCTACACGTGGTATTGAGGGAGAGTAACCAGTATGAACCACACAGATAAAACAATCCTACTTTAAAAATTTGACATTACTTGTGGATAACTTAGCTCCCCGTTACATTCTCAATGGTATGGTTCAAAGGGGCATTTTTACTACCACTGAGCAGGAGGACATTTTGAGTCACAGGGATATTACAACTCAGTCTAAGTTATTCTTGCTGATGTTGCTAAACTCGGGTTTGGATCAATCGTTTCAATACTTTCTTGATGTCTTAGAAACGGATTTTGTCTTTATCCGTGACAAGTTGACTGCTTCTGTGGAGGAAATGGGCCATGATTTAAAATGTCTAACAATCTAAATTTAAACTTTAAAGTGGCTTTTTTTCTTATAGCCGTTTTCGTTTTTTTTAAACTTAATTTTTTGTGTTCCAATTGTGGAAAAGTGATACATAACACTATAAGTCGATATTGCAAGCGTGATGGAAGCTAGCCCCCAGACATTCTCCAACTCACCGTTGGATCAAATTTGTCGTGAGGCAGAGTGTATGGCAGAAGATTTACTTATTAATTTTGAGCAAGTGAATCCTAAAAAGCCTCCCAATAAATATTGTCGCACCTTACGGCTTACTGTGAAAGAGCTGTCAGATCGGCATGATTTAGTTTTTACCGGGTTGGTCAACAGACTAAAACCAGATGAAACAAATGTATTTCCAACTTTTGTTATTGTTGCGGATGAAATCTTTGCTGATGGACAAGTAAACTGGGGAAGGCTTATTGCTGTTTATGCCTTTGCTGCACGAGTTGTCAAGTATTACATTGACAATAATAAAAATGAACAATCTGATAACATAAATGAATCCTATTCTTCGAGGTCCATACCTTACCAAAAGAAGTTTGCCTTATTTGTTGGAAAATATGTTGCTAACAAACTTGGAAAATGGATTCTCGACAATGGAGGATGGGTAATTATTTTATTTTTTATAGTTTTAAGTAGACCTAAAGACTATAGTATAGTTAATACAAATTACTAGTTTAGGCGCCCTAGGCAAGGTTTTCAGTCTGGAACTTATACGTTATCGTTGGACACAAAGAAAAAAAAACATAGATCATACTATAACTATATGTATTATTCTTAATTTTCAGAATGGCTTCATTGCGTTTTTTCCAGCCCAATCAGAACTGGCTGAAAAGATATGGAAAGTTGTTTTATTTACTGCTATTGGATTTGTAGGATTTGGAGCCCTGTCCACTGTATCAAGATAACGCCAAACTCATTGAGAATAAGTTAATTTAACCATTACGAAACCGATACGTTATAATTTATTTTGAGTGTGTTCAAGTGGGACGAACAAGTTTGGACCTATGTATATTAGCGTAACTGGGTTGGGTGCCACCTACGTATAAAATTCCAGCTTTCTTTAATTCATGATCATCCGACTTGTCTTCCCCTGAACAGACGGGAAGAAATTCAACTTCGTATTGGGGGAAAAAAACAATGTATTAGCGTGACTTCAACTGTTGTGAAAAGGATAGACATGTGTGTAAAAAGAGAACCGCTGGACCAAAGACAAGCAGCTGGACAAACGAAAGTTTGTATAAACACAAGGGTCCTGCTTTATTCTTTAAAAACGACATTTTGTAAAAATAATGTCAATAAAACTATTAAAATGTATGACTTAAAATAACTATGTTTGTATCGGACAATTAAAAATACTATTAAAATGTATAACACCTGTTATTTTCTACATGGTGTTGATGTATATACTTTACTAATAATCATCACAAACTAAAATTTTTTAGAACCCTTGTCACTAAAAGTTATTTACTCCCGTATCACTTACAATGCCCCTCCCATCTGTGCACTTGTAATGGTTGTGTCTACCATCAGACCATCGAGTATTTTCATCAAAACAAAGGGGTCTAAATCTTTCTAATACACTAACCCGTTAATACACAGACTCCTGCTATAGTAACATCCTTAAATCCCCCCACGTTGGTGGACCTTTGTTAAGACCCCTTAGCTCTAAACTTTTTTATTTTTTTTATTTTCTAGCTCTACCCCGTCTCTGGAAACCTTTAAGTTAGACCTGTCCAGTAAAGGGGTGTTATGGTATGTTAGCTGGGTTAACCGGGTATGCGGGGCGAGTTTTCTTATCACTATTTTCTTTTAATATTAAGACAGTCATGACACATAACCTTAGAAATGGGTATGTGTCCTTAGCCTAGGCTAGCCGGGTTCTCTGCACCCTATTTGTAATTATGTAGGGTTGACTTTTAAAGATGATTAGTAAAAAATTACATAATTAAACCCACTTAAAATATACAAGAAGACTAAATAAAAATATAAGAAAAATTACAATCAAAACACTTTGTGACCCACTTAAAATATACAAGAAAACTATTAAAAAATATAAGAAAAAAAATACAATCAAAATACTTTGAAAACCACTCGTTAGAAAATTGACCCCCACCCCCATATCCCCTGACTAACGCTGGTATGCGCGTACATTCCACGACCCCTACCCCCCCTCCCTGCTTAACTACAGGTGGTGCTATTGATTTTTTACACGCCATGCCCGCCCGTTTACTCCCTGGTCGGTTTCAATGATAACGTTACTCACAACCGTGTCGAAAGGTCACGTGTACTTAATAGCAACAGACATTGGTATTTGGAAGACCCAAGCTGGCGCACTGTAAGACTATGGAAAAATATAACTCAATGGTTCTCGTATTATTAAGAAAACTAATTAAAAATATAACCCACCAAGCCTACAAAGTTAAACAACACATTGCAAAAACGCTAATTAGGACCCTACTCGGTCCTCAAAATTGACAAGAAGAAACTTAAAACATCTTTCATGCGTACAAAACATAACCCACTAATCCTACAAAATTTAAACAACACTCTACAAAAATGCAAACTATGAGTCAACTCGGTCCTCAAACTTGCCAAGAAGAAGCTTAAAACATCTGTCATGCGCACAAAACATAACTCACTAAGCCTAAAAAATCTAAAACAAAACACTACAAAAACGCAAACTATGAGTCAACTCGGTCCTCAAACTTGCCAAGAAGAAACTTAAAACATCTGTCATGCGCACAAAACATAACTCACTAAGCCTAAAAATTTAAAAAACACACTACAATAACTCTAATTAGGACCCTACTCGGTCCTCAAACTTGCCAAGAAGAAGCTTAAAACCTCATATCCTGCCTACCAAACCATATACAATAGACAAGAAAACTAATTAAAATACAAGAAAATATACATCCAAAACACTTTGAGAACCCACTGAAAAAATAAGAAATATTTGATTACTCATCAATAAAATTCAATAAACTTATCCTGTTACAACCGAATTTTTCCATAACGAAAAGAAAACTCGTTATGATTCACACCTAATGAGAACAACTTATTAGAAAATTGACCCTGACATCGTGATAACCACTTTAAATATACAAGAAAACTAATTATAAATATCAGAAAACCTATTAAAATGCAGCCAAAAATGACCCCCATACTTTGAGAATCACTTAAAATAGACAAGAAAACTAATTAAAATACAAGAAAAAATATACCCAAAACACTATGATAACCACTTAAATTGATTACATTGAATGATATAATAAAATAATATAAAAAACGAATCCCTCTTTTGTCTTCTTTTAATTTTAAAATTAATCAAACTAATTACAAATCAATAATTATAGGCATGCACAAATTAATCAATCAAATATAGCCTTGTACAACAGTACAAATATAATTAATTCAATATAATTACACTCGTACAACAACAGAAAGCAAAGGGAGGTCACTTTTATAAGACAAAAAAAAAGAGTTATTATCGGGTTATTCCCCTTTGGAGGAGAACCTCCTCCCAACCTCCTCCAAAATACTAAGCGTTTCCTACATTATATACTACAACTATCCGCTCTTAGCAAGAGGCGCCTTCGCTGGTTAGGCCAAAAGGAGAATGAAAGAAGGCCGTATCCCAATGATGATGCTGTATGGAGAGTTGGCAGAAGGCACGAGATTTATTGGACGGCCACGCCTGAGATTTACGGACGTTTGCAAAAGGAGCACGAGGGAAGCCAATATAGAAATTAACGAATGGGAGATCATTGCCGAAAAACCTTCCAGCTGGCGAACAGCAGTGTATGAAGGAGTCAACAAGACAGACGATGCGCGAAACGAAGCCCTTGTAACAAAAAGAACGACACAGAAGGCCAAATCTAACCAGGAGTCAATATTCCCCTGCGAGAAATGCAGTCGAGGCTGCCACTCTTGGATTGGCCAAGTGACCAAATCCTTGAACTGTACATAGCTTCTACATCGCCTCGTGAAGACGTAAAGATGTCATATAAAAAATAACATGATAACTTCCTCTCTCCCTTAGCCTGATGCTCTTATATGTGCAGGAGTAAAGCTGAATCCAAAAGAATCTTACCTCAGTGAGTAAATCTACTTTTCATGTTCAGATTATGATGAATCTTATCTCAGTTTATTATCAAAATAATCAAAAATTTTATTTTTAAAATGTTTAGATCTTAAAGACAGACTTGCGTCAAGAAAATTTCCCACGTTTGTTTAACATACGAGATTTATTTTCATTGATGGCTACTAACTTTACTCATATAATATTGCAGTATTATTTTTAATATCTTGTTTTCAGATTTCAGTCATGAAATTAATATTTTTTTTAAAAAACATCATATATCAACTATCAACTATTAAATAGTGACTTTTTTGGTTTTCATTCATTTGCTCACATGCAATAAAAGTACTTTGATACATTTTAGCTATCACAACAGAGAATAGTTTCATACCTAGGTAGTTAATCACAACATAAATTACAGTGATACCACGGTAGGTAATCACAACATATATTATACTAAACATTTATTATGTTTAATTCAACACTCATTGACCCCCAAATGTGATACAACAATTCTGTGGTCCCTAGTTTCATCTCAACTCTAACACTAATACTTGACTCTCGGTGGTGTAGCTAGGGGGGTGCGGACCGAACCGTGTGTCACCATTTTAGGGGTGACACCCAATTGAAAAATTGCATAGGCCTATTTACATAGCACACAGTTCTCGGTCTAACCAAGATTCATAAAAGGATAACCGATCACACATACATTTTTCAAAAATGTAACCAATCCAAATGCGTGCTTTATTAAAAGTTCAAGGTTGATGCGTCAGAAATGAGTTGGCCCTATGATTAGGTAAGAAAAACACAGTTTTTGTTCCACACCGATTGAGGTGTTCGATTACTTTCGTAACAGGAAGCTATATTTATCTAAATTCTGAGAAATAAGGCTTTCCATTGATACCAACACGATGTGGTGGGGCAATTCTTAGTACATGAATCGAATCGGTAAAAATTAAAAAAATTAAATATTAATTGTTTATTTATATGGTTAAAAATATTTTGCTTTAAACAAATTTCACATTTTAATTGTTAATTTTTATTTATTTAAATTTCAAAAAAAAAAGTTTTTTGAAGACATCTATACAATTATATTTAAAACACAGAAATACTAAAAAATTAACATTTTCCCCGATTCGTCACTAGTACCCCACCTCCCCCTTTTAACATTTGAGAACGATTATCATGTTTCGACTGCTGGGTTTGACCTGCCACCTTTCTGTGTTGTATTATGGATAGCGCTCTGACTGTTCTTTTTGAACTGTCATAAGTAATTATTTTGTTTGTTGTCTTGAAAACGATAAAATTAAAGCATTTTTGTTGTTCAAGATTATATTATCACGCCACACAGAGAGCAAACCCAAAACGGCCAAGTGGCTGCCAGCAGCGAAACGCAAACAAGAAAGTTAGTGACTCACTAAAATCACTATCAGGATACATGCTTAGATATTTCAAGAAACCACATGATGACCAGGGTCAGGGTTCACTAAAAGACGTTCCTTAGCCTACCATTGATACTGATTCCGATACCAACAGCAGGCATTTTATGAGCGAAAAATGCAGAAAATGGAAAAGATTGACGTGAAAATACAAGTAAAAGACATGGATGGTTTTGAAACAGAAATGTCTGCTGATAATTTTGATTGAAACTGAGATTCTGTAAATGTAATGGTTAATGACAAAAAAACTGACACATTTTATCAGATGGCTCTGTCTGGATAGTAACAATTACAGATTATTTTCGGTCTGAAATTATTAAAATATGGAGTACCTCGTTTCAGAACAAGGACGGAACATTCAGCGCAGTGACAAAGAAAGATGCCAAATCTAAAGGAGGTGTTGGCCCACTAACAAAACGATGGATCTACAGAATGATGCCAAATGGCGAGAAAATACTGCAGTCGTGGATGGTTTATTCACTCGTCAGTCAAACATTGTACTGTTTTTGCTGCAGATTGCCCACTGTTAATGTTACAGAAACAACATCCGAATGTGTTACTGGCTTTGATAAGTGGTGGAAACAGCCCACAATTTTAAAAAATCACGAAACAACGGAAGAGCACCTATTTTGCCTTGAAAAGTAGAAAGCATTGGTAGCAGGACTTAGGATACACAAAACAAATGATGCCGAAAGTATTTCTGTGATTGGACAGGGAGAATAAAAAGTACAGTTTGCTTGATAACCCATTGTTTCTTGCAAAGCAAAATCTGGCGTTTCGTGGCCACAACGAAGATGAATCTTCACTGAAACTTTCTTGAAATGGTTGAGATGCTATCTAAATATGACCCAGTGCTAAAAGAGCACCAAAATGAGACTAAAGAGGAGTACATCTACAGTAAAAACGCATATGTATCTTACCTTTCACAAGAAACCCAAAATGAATTTATAAATGTCCTTGCAAATCATGTGAAGGAGATACTTATCATGGATATAAAGGCTGCGAGGTATTTTGGAATCATGTTCGACAGTATACCTGATACATCACACACCGAACAGATGTCTGAAATGATCAGATATGTGAAAATCCACAATGGGAAGGTTGAACTGAGAGAAGTGTTTCTTGGATTTTTCCCGTTAAGAGGGAAAAAAGCTGATGACCTCAGTTATGACATTATTTCAAATCTAAATCGTGATGGACTAGACATAAAAAAGTTCAAGATAACGGTAATGCTGTCACAATATCTGGAATCCATGTAAGTGTTCAGACCATTCTGAAAAGAAATGATAAGAAAGACATTTTTAATGGATGTGTGGGCATTTCGATCAACTTGTCTGGTCAACACCCTTTTGCAGAAAATGCCACATGTATGACGTTTGCGCTACTCTTGAAATAATATTTCCTTGTTTGCTGCATCCACTCATGGATGGGATGTTTTAATTGAACACGCTTGAATGTCGGTGAAAAGACTGTCAACAACACGTTGGAGTCCTCATCATGATGCTGTTAAAATAGTGAAAGATGAGTTTGATGAATGTGTGGCGGCGATTGAAGCTCTGTGTAATCCTCTTGAAAATTTGGATATACGAGTTACAGCACAAGGACTTTAACATGCTGTCTGTGATTTCACGTTGATCTGCTACCTTTACCTTTAGTCTTGCACGGCAGCATCTGCAGACCAAAGGCATCACCCTTGACACAGTGGTGCACAAATCTAGAGGCCTTAAGATTGTTTCTCCACGAGAAACGCTGTCACCTTTGTGGATTTATTGTGGAAAATGCTATTGAAAAGGCACTTTTAAAATCGGATCATTATGAAATTTCCGTAGAGAGAAGATTAAGGTATAAGAAGAAAATAGGAGAACAATTAATAGATGCTGGACTCTCTCTGTGAGAAGAAATCAGTAGGGAGATGCTTGAGTGTATTGATCGCTTTTATTCTGAACTCCAGATCAGATCATCGGCGATCAAGGAAGTAGCAGATATGTTTGGGGGTGTTCAACCCAAAAGTCTACGATCAGCAAGTGAAGAAGAGTTATTGGTGTCCGTTCCAAAATTAACTTCTTTCTATGATGAACTTTCAGAAGATGAACTTTTAAAAGAAATACCAAGGTTTAGAGACAATCAAAGCAGCTGATATTGAATTTCACAAAGTCATGGATTAGTCAGTATTTGATGTTTTGAAATTCATTGCTGAATGGGGCTTCCTGAAATCTCTCCCAATACTCTCGCTTAGCTTTCAATTGATTTTTACGATCTGTGTGTCTGTGGCCTCTTGTGAGTGAGGTTTTTCAAAATTAAGCCTTATCAATAACTATTTACGATCCATCATATGACATTCAAGGCTTTCTGATCTGACATCAATAGAAAGTGACACGGTGAAGGATATTGAGTTTGATCAAGTGATTGACAGGTTTGAAGCTTTGAAGGCCAGGAAAGAAAAAAATTAAATAAAGTAAATTTCATGTAAAAATAACTATAAATAACTTTGCTACAATTTTTAAATAAATTCACTCTCTTACCTTTAATTTATGTGCTTTTGTTCTTGTCATTGTTATGCTGAGGACTTATTTATCATAAAGCAATCCATTGTGGAAGTCGGGGGGGGGGGGCGACACCATGAGTTGACCGTTCCGGGTGACACCAACCCTAGCTACGCCACTGCTAACGTTGACCCCTAAACCTAACCCTAAACCTAATCCCTAACTCTATTCCCCCCCCTAATCC
>CAXITT010000220.1:1087155-1112498 GCA_964033795.1 Lymnaea stagnalis
ATTTGAATTTTATCCAGGAGCGTAGCTGGAAGACCCACCATGAGAGCATTGCAATAGTCCATGCGTGATAGCACAAATGCAGACATCAGCCTCTTTGTTGTATCAATTGTTAGGAAGGGCCTGATTTGACTAATCCTGCGCAGCTCCAGAAAAATCGCCCTGCATAGCATGTTAATATGACTTTCAAAAGTTAGTCTTCTATCTAGGTAGACACCCAGGTACCGCACTGTTTGAGCTAACTCAATATGCACACCTGAGAGAGTAATGGATGTCGTGTTCTTTGCAGATTTTTGCATCACTAGTTCATTGAATAGTTACTAAACCACCAATATCCATCTGTAATTCATTAATTCCTCAAATCATTTCCTACCAGTCAGGTTCCACCCACATGCCAGAAAGGAGACAGCCCATCACATGATGGTCTATGGATGTCATGTACCTGGCAGCACAGCGTCATCATGGTAACAAACTGTCTCACTGTTTAGCCACATTTGTATTAAGACCATCGACAAATACCCAGGCTTAAGTTGCCCCAATGTTTAAGATTTCAAAAAATCAACACCCTTTCACTCACTTAAAAATACAAACCCACTCCACTGTGTGAATCATTAGTTGGTATTTTGTTGTGACATCTCTGATGTCATATTCAACATCTGATATCTTTGCTTCTCGGAATTTTTGCAAGCTTAACTCTGGTATTATTGTGGACCTTATTTTTCACAGTCAATATTTATATTCTCTCGCTTCCTGTGTTCCCACTTACGGCGACACCAATGGATATTTCTTGAGTTGTTTACTGTGCTCTGTTCTTTGTGATATTTTCATTTCTACTGTTGGCTGAACAAGGCATCAGGGTTTCTTTCAGCTATATCTAAAATCCCAAGTGCCCCCCCCCGAAAAATCTGACGTGCCCCCCCCCCCGAAAAACTGGAGTGCCCCCCCCCCCCGGGGAAAATTTCGGAAAGAAACACTGGAAGGCATTGTGCTGAAACGTCCTTATCTTTTTGTCCTGTTCTATTATTCAAGCTTCCACATACCTCGTTTTGCTACTTCATTTATTTACTAAGCTTGAATGCAATCCTTTAATTGATATTTAACACTGGTATACAACATAGTCTCAATGGTTAATATAATGATCCAACTATGGTGTTTCTGTAACAGGCAAAGTCTATATCCAATCTATAGAATGCCAGACGTTTCTAGTTAGTGTGAAATACTAAAGACAGTATACACAATGATTAGACACTCTATAGAAGCCTGAATATCACACTTCACCTGTAACAACAGATCGACTCTTTAATTATTCCTGAATAAGAAGAATAAGAATAAGTGGTCTTATGTAGCGCGGTACCCCGGCCTTGGGCTGGGCTCACCGCGCTGTACATATATAGCAAAGAGGCATAATCATAATATTAAAATAAAATAAATCAATGAAATAAAACAACATATAAGCAAAACAACACCATAGGTATATTCATCCACCCACACCAGACATTTTTACAAGGAAACCCATGTACGTTTATCGGTTTATAGGAGGAGAATCAGTCAGAGTAGTATAGTTTAAATAGATGTGTTTTGAGTGCAGTTTTGAAGGCCTGTGTGGTTGTTATATTGCGGAATACTTGTTATACATTCTCAAATTGGCAGTGACAACAAGATGGTGGCATTAAATGAGTGACGTAGCCGTGACGTATACTTCCGTCACAAAGTACCACCCCACAAGGTCCTACGTTGCTTACCATTGTGTGATACCTGGTACCGAGACATCGCGAGCTGAATTCTGTGTTGTCCATTTCTTAATGTAAAGTTATCCCATACAAATTGTCTATGTTGTCTATGCTCCTATGTTGATCAGGTCTTGTTTTAACTCTGATGGGGTGGATGACAACTCGGTGTGTGGAGATTCAGACCGACAAATTCTATTTGCCTGGGCCCTAGACGCACCTGACAAGGCTTTACCTGAAGGTAAGCTTCACCTGATACATAGGCTACAGCAAAGGTAAGTTACACCAGGGTATATTGGCTACAGCAAAGTCAAGTTACACTAGGATTTATTGGCTACAGCAAAGGTAAGTTACACTAGGATATATTGGCTACAGCAAAGGTAAGTTACACCTGATTAGTTCGCTAGGTAAACGGAAATGATACCTGCTTTATTGGCTATAGTAAAGGTGATTTATATCTGCTTACTCGACTAGAGTAAATGGAAGTTATAAACGATTTATTAAAAGTTAGTTTAATCGTGTTTCATTGGTATTGTTTTGTATTTCCTGTTTTAAAAGTAGGTAACCCTCCTGTTGTGCTGGCTTCTAAAGCTTTGTTAAATGCATAGCAATGAACTACTCAGATATTAGTTAACCCTTTCAGTGCAGCGGTACCGGATTAACCATTGCACAACTGGTGCACTTGCGCTGGGCCAACCTTAACAAAATTAACATTAGCCCTAATGGCCAACGAGTTATTTAATGGCACAGCACGTTACGTGAAAATCGAGATGGCGTTCATTGTATGTACATAAAATAACAGAAATATACAGACATTGAATCTGCCATCAAATGGGCGGCTCTACTCATTTTTGTTTTACAGCCGCGACAGTACTTTAACAAACAACGGTTTTTCGTTACCAGACTTACAGACCTTGAGCCTAGAACGAAAATGATCATACTACGTACTGAAAACTTATTAAGCAATTCGTTTATTAAAAAAAAATACAGATTCTTTGAAAGTTCGAGTATGTAAGGGCAGCAGCGTCACTAGGGGGTTTTTTTATCCCCCCCCCCTTTTTTTTGGGGGGGGGGGGGGGGTTACGTGTCTGTGGCTTCTTGCAAGAGATTTTCAAAAATATTCAACTTTTTTAAAGCTATTTGAGATCTAATATGAAGCAGTCCAGTCTCACTGGTCTTGTGATTTTGTCAGTAAAATGTGTTACGAGGAAGAATGCTATTTGGATAAAGCGATTGACCTGTTTGCAATTCTTTTGCTATATCCTGAATGGAGGGATTTTCGGCCGATGCAAATTTTTTATGTGTGGAGGGGCGACCAAAATTTTGACCCGCCCCGGTTGCCACCTATTACTAACTACGCCACTGCTTGGTGAATTTTGGGGTTGAAAATGGGGGGAAGGGGACTTCCACAGAAAAGGGTGAAACCATGAGTTGACGCACTGGGTGACACCAACCCAAGCTCCACCACTGACGCACCGGGTGACACCAACCCAAGCTCCACCACTGACGCTCTGGGTGACACCAACCCAAGCTCCACCACTGACGCACCGGGTGACACCAACCCAAGCTCCACCACTGACGCTCTAGGTGACACCAACCCAAGCTCCACCACTGACGCACCGGGTGACACCAACCCAAGCTCCACCACTGACGCACCGGGTGACACCAACCCAAGCTCCACCACTGACGCACCGGGTGACACCAACCCAAGCTCCACCACTGACGCACCGGGTGACACCAACCCAAGTGTCGTCTCTGCGTAAGAAGTTACTGAAAGGATGGGTTGCATAACTCAAATTGTGTCCTCCGCGGGAATAGACACTTAGAAAATCAACAGAAGTATTCGACAGTGCTTCAAATGGTCGAGTCAACAGAAGAGTTCTAACTGTGGTAGAGTAAATGGGTTCTTGATCGTCGAACAGAACATAATTTCCACTGCTCATGATAAGAAAAATGAAAATTTCTGTCCGGTTTTAACACACTTTATGTTTAATAACGTGCAGAGAATTTAGATGGTTTAAAAGAAGCAAGATAACTCTGTAATTTAGAAAGGATCTCTTCTGATATATATTACGCCTCTGGTGGACTGCTTCCATTTCCAGCTGCTTCCTGACATCACTTTGGAGATGGTGTCGGTGGGTCGTCGAGTTTGCATTCATAATACCCCCGGCACTCCCCCACAGGGGCCAGAGCCGGGTCTACCCGGTGCGAAAGCGCGCCAGGAACTTCCCTCCTGGCCTGAGGGACGTCCGGTCGACCGAGGACGCTGCGTTTAAAGCGTCCGTAGTCCACTCTCCTATGGGTCAGGACGGCTTTACTTCCTCTCCGGGAAGGTGGTGTTGCGTTACCACTCCCCACCGCCCAGGGAGCTGTTCGGTCGGGACGTAGCGGGGACGAAACGGTCGCCTAGGTGCGGCTTTCTCAGGGCCGCGTCTTTTTAATCATTGGCAAGGGTTTGGGCTGCCACCCATTGCCTCATACCCATCAACGGCAACATTTATCATGTTAGTGCTAGCATTCCGTTGCGTTTGAAGTCATGCAAGCTTCGGGATTTTTTAGCTTCGGGGAGTTACCCCCCTACTAGTCGTCCACGCCACGAAGAGGCAAAATCCCATGTGGCACCACCGTCGGTGGTGTTGCTCCGTGGCCTAGAGGCGTTCGGCCACAATCATCGCAAACGGCTGCTTCCTAACAAGCTGGCCGCTTCCTATTCAGAGATTGTTTTCATAGCTTTTGCTATAAGCTTTGTATTTTGTGACCTATATTTGGGTATGGGAAATGGCGTTGTGAATGTTGTTATGCTTTAGCAGGAGCAGCAGTGATTACGTAGTTAGTAATGGTGTGTTGGTAATGGAGTTCTTTATTCAATAAACAGAGTTTGTTACATGAATCATTGGTTTGTGAAATAAATAATAAAATGAATTATACAATGAACGATACAATTTTCTCTGTACATGGATTTTGTTGCATATAATTCTCTTTGTTTGAAAGCACGGATGATTCAATAATGAGTTCAATAGCGCACAAAATATAATTCCCGATAAATACGATATGTTTTTAAATAACCCAACTGCGTTATCGGAAAATGAAATCGTCTCAATTTAACTATGGTGTAATAAATATTTGGTTTAAAAGTGTTTGCGGCATCAGAATATTAATATAGTTCATGGGCGGGAAATGAAAAGTGTGCAGAGCCGTATCATGGGGGGGGGGGGGGAAAGGGGTGTAGCAAACATTGGGATACTGACATGTGTTCCTGTTTTGTCAATTAATTTTAGTAGATGAGAAGTTCACGCATTGCTGTTGCCAATGTTTGTTGAGCCATAACTAGTAACATAATATTGGAGGGAAAAAGTGGACAATGAAGGGCAGTTTTATTCATTTGAATAGAGAGTTAGAAATATTGAAAAATATTGACTTTCAAAACGTTAACGATTCCTTCTCTTCGAAAATCGCAATAGAAAGTTATTAAATTCAGTAAATATTTTCAAACATTGGAACTCGTAACAATGAGGACAAAACAAAAACAACAATGTTACACACAGAAATTAATCTCTTAATTTAAGTTTATGGCTCGTTCTTAACAGTGCATAACAAAGGACGATACGATATGAGGAATACAGTAGCAAAAATACGACACTCAAAACCGTTCTAATTACAATTAATAAGATTTATTAAATTACTTTGGATTACAAAATAAAAGAAATATAATTAAAATAATCAACTTACAGAGTGTGGTATGTCTTGTACCGGTACACAGTTTATACAATGTGCCAAAAAATAAGGTACAATGATGAAATACGAATTCACATAAGGAAACACAAAATAACACACTCTTGTCTCGTGAAGTCAAAATCTTATCACCCCCATATGCTCTCTGAATCCCCTTTTATATATATCCAACTGAAAGATCTCGACCAGCCTTAGGCATTGTTTACCTTCTGGCTCACTCCCGAACTTTCCACAAAATACTATTAGAACATATTAATTATTTTTAGTTAGTAGTTGTGATAAACAAGGGCCAAGATCAAAAGTAATAAGCCACGCCAAAACTATAACTCTTAGGGCGATAGCAGTTACAGTTTCTGTAGTGATTAGGTCTGATTAATAATAAACTTGCGTTGTTTGAACCAGGCCTATAAAAGATATACCGGTACTGATTGTGCGTAGGAAATAATGAAAATGTTATAGATTATTTTAAAACAAAATTAAAATTGATAATGACACTCAGGGACAATCGGCTATCGTTGCCTAGCAATTGTGTGTTATTGAATTAAGTTTTTTAATCATTCGTCATAAGTTATAAACATTTAATTCCCTTGTATATCTCTCAGGCGTTGGATTCCGTATTGCTGGCAGCACAGGGATAGATTATCTCGTCATACAGCTTCACTACGCTATGGAATTCCCACGTAAGTAACACATTCACTTTCACTACGCTATGAAATTCCCACGTAAGTAACACATTCAGTACGCTATGAAATTCTCACGTATGTAACATATTCACTTTCAATACGCTATGGAATTCCCATGTAAGTAGCACATTCCCTTTCAATACGCTATGGAATTCCAACGTAAGTAATACACTCACTTTCACTACGTTATGAAATTCCCACGTTAGTAACTCATTCACTTCACTACGTTATAGAATTCCCAAGTAAGTAACACATTCACTTTCACTACGTTATGGAATTCCCATGTAAGTAACACACCCAATTTCACTACATTATAGAATTCCCATGTAAGTTATTCACTTTCACTACGTTATGGAATTCCCATGTAAGTAGTACATGTTTAGATACAATATTTAATGAGTTGATACAATACTTGATGTTTAGATACTTTAATCTGATGTTTAGTTACGATATTTGTTGTTAAGATGTGATGGTTGATGTTTAGATACCATAGATGATATTTCGCCATGCTATCTCGGGGTATGTCTCTGTGGGCGCCCGCAGAAAACTTTCTAGGGGGGGAGGGCAAAAAATTGATTAACTTTCCAGGGGGGGGGGCAAAATTTGTTTAGTAATGTTTTAATATAGTTTTAATGTACTGTAGCGTATTTGTATGGTGAACCAACGGACAGGACATCAGCTTAGTTACTTTCTCTTTATTTTCTCTTTACTTTAATACATTTTTTGTCTATGTTTGTCTACATTTTTTTATTCAATCAATCCAGGGGGGGCACTTGCGCCCCCCTCCCTTGCCCCCCCCCGCGGGCGCCCATGCTCTGTGCCTATGGCTGTACTAGTAATTCTACTTCTTGCTATTAAGACTTAAATAATAACTTTATTCTTTTCTGTATTCATGTCGAAATTTATATAATTCAGAAGATATTGTCAATTCTTACAGCTGGTGTCACGGATAACTCAGGGGTAACTCTAGACATCACGTACACAAGGTAACATCTTATAGTTTTATATAACTCTAGACATCACGTACACCAGGTAACATCTTATAGTTTTACATAACTCTAGACATCACGTACACAAGGTAACATCTTATAGTTTTATATAACTCAAGACATCACGTACACAAGGTAACTTCTCATAGTTTTAGCTTCATTTTACGCACTACTACCAAGGACTAAATATGACGTATACACGATCTTCGAATGTTAAGAACGAAGTTAAATGTGGTGAAAATATTTTTAAAAATAAGTACATTTAAAATATTTTAAAAAATGGGGAGTAATGGAAAGAAAGTATCACAAGGGACATTGTTCGCTATTGATAACATCTGGAACAAACAACGCTCTATTTATTTTATTTTTTTAAATTCGATCTTCACTTATTGTTATTGCTTTCAATAAAATTGTATTGCATCAAATACGATCTTTCATAGTTGTTATGAGCACTTAACATTTTGAAATAATTTTAAAAAGTCATTTAGCTGTCTTGTTAAGGAAATAATTATGTCTTTTTGTTCGAGCTTAGCATTACTTGATCCACTACATATTTACTATTTGGAGTCAGGGCTCCATACTTTAACTTAATCTCTGTTATCACTCTTCACTCTCGTCGTCTCAGTTGTGTATGAAGCCATTATGGTGCCGGATACATAAAAATCTTTTATAATGTGTGTCTCGTAACTTTCCCTTATACTTTGTGTCTCGAAACTTTCCCTTATAATGTGTGTCTCAAAACTCTCTCTTATAATTTGTGTCTCGAAACTTTCCCTTATAATGTGTGTCTCAAAACTCTCCCTTATAATGTGTGTCTCGAAACTTTCCCTTATAATGTGTGTCTCAAAACTCTCCCTTATAATGTGTGTCTCGAAACTTTCCCTTGTAATGTGTGTCTCAAAAGTTTCCTTTATAATGTGTGTCTCAAAACTTTCCCTTACAATGTGTGTCTCAAAACTTTCCCTTAAAATGTGTGTCTCAAAAGTTTCCCTTAAAATCTGTGTGTACGTTAAACTGTGTGTCTCTATCAAACTGTTTATCATTTAGATTTAAGATGTGTTACCTATACAATGAAGGCGTGACATCAAACTATGTAATCTGTCTACCTTATCGTTAATTTAAAAAAAAATAAATAGATTTACACATAAAAATTCACAAATAACTTGATGAAATGTTTCATGCTTTAATAATTGTAAAAATATCCTGAACATTTGAATAATCTTACTTTGAACAATTCTTTGACACCACGCCTGTGCTGTGCCTGATAGAATAACTGTGCTGTGCTGGTTAGAATACCTGTGCTTTGTCAGATAGAGTACCTGTGCTGTGTCATATAGAGTACCTGTGCTGTGTCAGATAGAGTACCCTTGCTGTGTCAGATAGAGTACACTTGCTGTGTGAGATAGAATACCTCTGTTGTGTCATATAGAGTACTTGTGATGTGTCAGATAGAGTACCCGTGCTGTGTCAGATAGAGTACCTGTGTTATGTCAAGTAGAATACTTAATAATTTATTTATGTATGTATTTCAAGACTTACATTTCCTTTTTTTTTGTTGTTCACAGACCCTCACAACTGGCAAACTATTACGTGCTAGGTGACTGGGGTTCAATACCTCCAAAATCTAAAGGTATTTATGCGAATGTACATACAAACTTGTGAAAATTACACACTTCGAGCTCACCTGCATTTATTAATGTTAAGAATAAATTTGACTATACAATTAATCCAAATGACCGACATATTTTCTCAAAAAATCATTCCCAATGTTTTTAGCCTTCTTATCAAGATAATCCAAAATATAATCTTTCTTTTTTGTCAACTTGTTAAAAGAAATGGACTAATTATTAATAAAATGTTCTTTTATTATTTTTAATAAAAAAAAACATAACGTAATGGTTAATAATTTGATAAGAGTCACTGACAAGCAATGCTGCACCTTATAATCATGCTGTCACTGACAAGCAATGCTGCATCTTATAATCATGCTGTCACTGACAAGCAATGTTGCATCTTATAATCATGCTGTCACTGACAAGCAATGCTGTACCTTATAATCATGCTGTCACTGACAAGCAATGCTGCACCTTATAATCATGCTGTCACTGACAAGCAATGCTGTACCTTATAATCGTGCGGTCACTGACAAGCAATGCTGTACCTTATAATCATGCTGTCACTGACAAGCAATGCTGCACCTTATAATCATGCTGTCACTGACAAGCAATGTTGCACCTTATAATCATGCTGTCACTGACAAGCAATGCTGCACCTTATAATCATGCTGTCACTGACAAGCAATGCTGCACCTTATAATCATGCTGTCACTGACAAGCAATGCTGCAACTTATAATCGTGCTGTCACTGACAAGCAATGCTGTACCTTATAATCATGCTGTCACTGACAAGCAATGCTGCTCCTTATAATCATGCTGTCACTGACAAGCAATGCTGCACCTTATAATCATGCTGTCACTGACAAGCAATGCTGCACCTTATAATCATGCTGTCACTGACAAGCAATGCTGCACCTTATAATCATGCTGTCACTGACAAGCAATGCTGTATAATTCTTAGACTTGAAATTTAAGAATGTATTTAACAAAAATAAATGAAATTTAAAATTCCAAATTAGGAAGCTAAGTTACATTGGATCTTATTGTCACAATTTGTTTCATTGGATTTAGTTGTCAGTATTTGTTACAATGGATCTAATTGTCTTCATTTGTTTCATTGCAGCTTACACCATGGATTCAGCATGTGTTTATTCCAACAACTTTACAATCTACCCAATAGGATACAGAACACATTCACACAATCTAGGTGAGTATAGTCCCTCATAAAATGTACAATAATTGTAACAGTTATGTTCCTCAAAGTAAGCTGGTTGGAATGTACAATGTGTAGCCATAATGTACGTCAAAGTAAGCTTGGTGTAATAAACAATATATAACCATAATGTACCTCCAAGTCAGCTGGTTTGAATGTACAAAAATGTAACACCAAAGTAATCTGTTTGGACTGCGTGCCGAGAAATTTTGTTTAAAAAAGCAGGGTGAAAACATCTTTGTAAAGACACGTTCCTCCATTATGAAACCAAAAGTTACCTCACACTTGTTTTTTGAAGGAATGGTCACGGCGGGATACAGGATACGAGATGGGAAATGGACAGAAATTGGACGAATGTCACCCCAGTTACCTCAGGTAAATAGTTCATTACCCTAGTTACTTCAGGTAAATATTTGATCACCCCAGTCACCCCAGGTAATCATTTGATTTTTAACGACATTAAAAAGATCTAAGATGTTTCGCTGTCGCCATTTCATCGTCACTGTTTCGCCGATTGGCCATTTCTCTGGAGGCTACACCGTCTACCTTGTCCACGAACAATATCACATGCGATGGTAAACAAAGTATTTACATGTTTAAGAAGTTGTGTGGCTTTGTCCAAGGGCTTCGCATCAGCTCCTATGTAGATTGATGGGACTGAAACGGATATCTTTAGCACTTTAAAAAAGATAATACCACAAACTGAGCCAAATTGTGTACACAAATCTGATGGGAACATCGTGCTTTTTATAAAACCGGTACACTTTTGAAATATTTTGTCCAACCATTGATGTAAACAGGTGATTAAACAAGTGCACCCCACGTCCGATTACACAGTGACGTAGATGTTTAAGTGGCCCAGTCAGTTTTTGAGAGGCATCCATAAAATTTATATTTAAACTAATGTAAAGTTTTTTAATGTTTCAACGTCATTTTAATCTCATCTAAAATGATATTACCACAAATGTTTTTTTAATCATTTCTAGATATGGTTATTTGTAGTCAAAACGGATTTAAGCAGAATGGCGGCAGGAAAAAGGGTGTTGGCAAAATGGCGGCGGCGGAACTGTTGCCCCGGGGTGGGGGTGGGGGGCGGGGGTGGGGTGGGAAAGGATCATTTCACTTTCCCATTTGAAACCACGTCATAAAGTGTAGTAATTGATCTGATATGAACAAAGTAGTTTACTTTTCAATTAATTCTTATCCATGCATTCATCCATGCAGCTATCTGTAGACATGCTTTTCAATTAATTCTTATCCATGGATTCATGCATGCGACTATCTATAGGCTTACAATCCTAACTTAACTCAAATGATCCTTTTCTAGGTGTCCTCCCTACTGTAAGCTATCTCTCACTCTCTCTCTCCCAACTAATGGCCCCTCTCATTCTCCTTCTGTATTATAGATCATTCTTACTATTGCTAATTCTTTCATTATATTGCTAATTCTCTCTTTCTAGTGCGTATGACATATGATATCACCCTGTAATAAGTTATCAAAAACAACTTGGCCTATATTTTAGGTTTGTAAATTTGTTCTGTATACTTTATGTGTCTATTGACGAGTTATACAAGTTTTTGTAATATATTTATTCATGTGTTGCCACCCCCCTCCCCTTCACCCAAAGACTTTTTACCCTGTGAGCCATCCTGGCATGGATATACGAGAGGGGGACATCCTGGCAAGTAGGTGTACGATGAACAGCATGTCCAGGGACGATGTCACAAAGATTGGGTACGCTTTTATAGTTTAGGATTGTGTAGGCTTTGTGTAAATTTCTGGAAATTATTTTATAAAAAATTTACAATACAATGGTTGTGGCTTGACGCCACAGAAACGAACAAAAATAGAGCTACACTTTTATTTAAACAAAAACTGTGAGTAAGGATTTCATATTCTCCGTATCCATTTCACGGCGATTTTTCAGTGAGAAAACTTGGAGATGCTTTGTAAACTTAAATAACCCTTCAAAACACATAATTGATCTTCTGATGTCCCACTTGCTTTTACAACACAGATTTATTTCACCCACTATACCATAACAAAAAAACAAAAGAAAATATTACGCATAAGTAAACGCACGACTTGCGATATTTTATTTTTAAAGGACGTCATCTAGCGCAGTTATCGGGAACTTAATGTCGTGAAATCAGTGGATTAGATTTCCTTCATCTTCCTCTTAAACAAAAACGGAAAACTGTTTGTTTTTTTTGGGGTGGGGGGTGGGGGGGTTGGGGGGCGGGCTGAAAATTTGGTAGAATGTGTTGTCGTCGGCAAGGAATCTATATGCCAAGTCATCGGCAAGGAATCTATATGCCAAGTTTAAGCCCGATATGTTGACGGGACGTAGGTCAATTAGCCATCCGAAGATTTTATCAGCCAGCCAGAAAGAAACACACGAAGAAAAGTAAATAAGTAAATAATTGAAAGAGTTTAAAACCCAGTTGACTTGAGTTCCAAATTGTTAACTTATGTGTGTGGCTTGTTCGATCAATCTCTTAAACGTCCTCATGTAAGAGTTATAGACGGACGCACTCGGAAATGTTAAGTAGACATGCACAATGCACTTTTAGCGTTTAATTCAGATACAACATTCACTAAGAGTTAAACACATTGATTGTTAAACCCTAACACTTGTTAACTCTGACCAATACTTGATGTTCTCAAAGTGCATACATTTAGTTGGTGGCATAACCCTAACCCTTGCTGCTTCTGAGCATTACTTAATGTTCTCAAAGTCTCAAAGTGCATACATGTGTTGATGGTTAAAGCTTAACCCCAGCTAACTCTGAGCAATGCTTAATGATCTCACAGGAGCACCAACCACGACGAGATGTGCAACTTCTACATCATGTACTCCACGTACAACTACGAACAGAGGCAAACAGAATATTGTTTCAAAGATGCCGATGCGTACACCTGGTCGTCTCAGTTTGACCCCAGCGTCATTCCAGCCGATGTCAGTTCACTGGATGGTATTCCTGGTGCGGAGGAAGTCATCCAGAAATTTAACGACCCAGACCGAGAGCACAGCACGCATGGTTGAACACATTAGCGTCTTTCTTTCCGTGGTTAGAAATAAAATTTAACTCTAAGAGAAACAATTCTTTCTGTGTTGGCAAAGTGAAAACATTTTGGGTTGGGAAAATTATTTATAAAGCTTATATTGATTTCAATAAGAATTTCAATTTTTAAAGAAATTGCTATCAATACAAGAAGCTACACACAAACACGATGAATCCAAGGACAGGTAATAATAACCATGTACG
This sequence comes from Lymnaea stagnalis, assembly GCA_964033795.1. Lineage (NCBI taxonomy): Eukaryota > Metazoa > Mollusca > Gastropoda > Lymnaeidae > Lymnaea > Lymnaea stagnalis. Next base: position 1,100,383 of record CAXITT010000220.1, read on the forward strand.
TTGTCCCCATGTCACAAAAGTCTAATAATTAAAGCAAAAATTATTTGACAACGTCAAGGTTTTTTTTTTTTTTTTAAATACCGGCTATGAAGTGAATATGTTTTTTGTAAACATGTTTGGCTGTAAAATCAAGAACTCCAATCTACAATGAAACTCCAAAGTCAACATCCGACAGGAACGTATCTTTGGCTCAGTTTAAAAAAATCTAATAATTAAAGAAAAAATTATTTGACAACGTCAAGGTTTTTTTTTTTTTTTTAAATACCGGCTATGAAGTGAATATGTTTTTTGTAAACATGTCTGGCTGTAAAATCAAGAACTCCAATCTGCAATGAAACTCCAAAGTCAACATCCGACAGGAACGTATCTTTGGCTCAGTTTAGTTAGAGAAATAATGATATCACTTAACTGAATCAAATTAAGTAGAAGTGTACATTTTTTCACGTCCTAAGCATGCCAAGATGAACAAGGCTATTCGACGGTGAGTATGCAGGTGGCTTGCCAGCCCTATTCTTGTGCTTGGAAACCTTTCCCGCACGTAGGGCCCACGTGTTTTGGTGTCCTTGAGGGATGGGAGGCGATTCTGTTTTCACGGCTGTGCGTGTTTAGGCGTGAGCCATGGGTTTACTCCCTGAGAATGGTGCTCCAACAGTCACCAGTGAGCCTACCTCGCCAGCTTGTACGATCCATTGCAATCGTGGACATTGACATGAATTCATGTCGATGTCCACGATTGGAATGAAGCCTTTAAATAATCTTTAGATAATCTTTAGAACATTTGTTGTCTGCCCACCAGCTGATTGTTTCCCTCTGGAAGGTTCACAGAAGATTAGCAAGGTTTCTGTCTGGCACTCACGCAAAATGTCTCCCCATCTGGCATGACCTTGACCTTTCTGTATGAAGGTGTGTGTGTGCTGATAAAGTCAGTCTGTTCTTAGGACTTCTTTTTCTGGGACTTTGTCCTGCCTCCGTGTGCCAAGAGGTTTACATAAAAATCGAAGGTGGAGATGGTTCAGTTGCCTATCACGTGTGGTGTTCACCGTCAACGTCTCCCTGGCGTATAGAAGAGGTGTTAATAAGATTGCCCTAAATACTTTCAGCGTAGTGACAAGGCTGAGGGAGGGCGCGTGAGTCTTGCGAATGCAACATTGGGTGTTCGGTTGTTGACGTCATCATCTATTGTTACTGACCGCTTACTCGGAGGTAGGGGGTGCTGCCAAAATATTTTACAATTTTCCACAGCTTGCAGATTAGGTCTCTGCAAGAGTATAACTGTACTGTCTGTACATACTAAACTAAAAATGTACTGTCTGTACACACTTTGGTATAAATGTACACACTTAAGTATAACGTTACATATTTGTTTATAACTTTACATACTGAAATATAACTGTAAAAATTAGGGTATAACTTTACATACTAAAGTATAACTACATAAAAGGGTATAACGTTACATACTGCATACAAGTATAACTACATAATAGGGTATAGCTGTACATTCTAAAGTAAATCCGGCTGGTGTTGTCTACTTAGAGAAGATAAGTCCAGGCAGCTGACCGTGGGTCACTGTCGTTCCTGTCTGAGACTTGTCTGAGTGCGAAAATGCGAACAGAACGTCGTCACATAATACAGACAGCCGCCCACATTGGCCGGCAAACGTGTGTGGACCTTGCAGCTCCACGAGCAAGGTGTAGGTGGTGCCCTGGTGCAGACGGGAGATCTGGTCAAACATGACGTCATAGAGATCTTGTTTCCCGGTTGTCTCCACAGTGGACTCCACGGAAGAAATGCTTTCGTCTTTGGAGTCAAGGACTCGACCGTTGACCTGTATCTCTTGTTTCGTCCCTTTGCAAGCTCCGTATATTGTGAAACCCTCCAGTAAAATGTCTCTGTTGACCTGAGAATAAAAGGAAAAGTCGTAGAAATTTTAAACTTAATGTCTAAAATTGTAGTTCATAGTTTTGTTTGCAAAAGAAACAAATCTTTTGTATTATCTTCGCTTTTGTTCGTTTTTTGGGGCAAAATCTTCGAACGGCTAATTGACCCACTTTACATCATCCTATCGAAATGAAACTTGACACAAAGACTTAATGCCTATGACAACCCATTCCATCAAATTTTCACTGCAAAGCCCCCCCCCCCCCCCAATAAAAAAATAGGTATCTTTCCGTCTTGCGAGGTGAAGAGGAGTGAAATAGGAATTGTTCAGGGGGAGAGGGCGTGTTTTGGTGTGGAGATTAATTGTTCAGCGGTTGCTATGTGCTTTGTGTTTATAACGTTTTGATGTTTAAATATAAATTTAGTCTGTTATGTTTTAAATGCACTAAGTTCGATAAAAACCATACACGAACCAACCATCAGTTGCTACAATCACATTAATTGTAAATCACGTGCAATGACATGAATGCAACAACAAAAAAATCTCTTAAAGGATTTATAGGAAGAAATTTATTTGTAGGGTTTGTTTAATGTTTTAAAATGAAATCAACAGAAGAAACTTCTGACGTAACTGACCAGGGATAAAATATAGAAGAACAAAACTGTGAAAAAATGCGGTTATAGTAAATGCGAGCTTATTTCTAAAACTATAAACTGTCTCCTTTATCAATAAATTTTACGGTATAAATTGTCTTTGATTAATCGATTCAACATGGCTGACAGGTGTGCTACCTGGAAACTGATGGCGCTCGTCCCTGATCGATTGTTGAAGGCCGTTTGGTTGCGCTCCTTGAATCTGTTGAATTTCTGATGACGTTGTTTTGTTCTTAGTCCAGTTTGGAAGAATGAACTTTTCCTGAATGAACGAAGAGATTTACTTGAGGGGATTAAACTTTCTGAACTATTTACAGCAAAATAAAGTCAAATATGAAAGGACATTATTTTTTATTTTGAGAAAATTTCAGTGTTTGAAACCACCCAATCTTAACTGGATGTGACAATAAATTGGCCCATAACATCAACTCTTACCTGGAGGTCACAATAAATTGGCCCATAACATCAACTCTTACCTTGAGAATACAATAAATTGGCCCATAACATCAACTCTTACCTTGAGAATACAATAAATTGGCCCATAACATCAACTCTTACCTGGAGGTCACAATAAATTGGCCCATAACATCAACTTTTTCTTCATCTGAAAGTAAACTTCCTCCTGCAACTTGATTGACAAATACTGTTGGTGCCAGGAGAGGAAACCGAATCTAAAACATATTTCAAGTTTTATCAATCATTGATATTGGATAAAACATTTATTGATCAACTGATATTTGATCAATCGTTGATATTTGATAAAACATTGGTTGATCAACTGATATTTTATCAATCGGTGATATTCGATGAAACATTGGTTGATCAGCTGATATTTGATCAACTGTTGATTTTTTTCAACAACAGACAATCGTCTTTTTTTCAGCATTCTCTACCATATGCGTTCTTTGGGCAAAAGTGTTGGCAACAAGGACAGTACTACGGTTGACATAGTGTGCAATATCTTTTAAAGGGCTATGGTTGACATGGTGTGCAATATCTTTTAAAGGGCTATGGTTGACATGGTGTGCAATATCTTTTAAAGGGCTATGGTTGACATGGTGTGCAATATCTTTAAAGGGCTATGGTTGACATGGTGTGCAATATATTTCAAAGGGCTATGGTTGACATGGTGTGCACTATCTTTTAAAGGGCTATGGTTGACATGGTGTGCAATATCTTTTAAAGGACTATGGTTGACATGGTGTGCAATATCTTTTAAAGGGCTATGGTTGACATGGTGTGCAATATCTTTTAAAGGGCTATGGTTGACATGGTGTGCAATATCTTTTAAAGGACTATGGTTGACACGATGTGCGATCTCCTGTTCATTATTTTAAGTTAGTTATTATTCTTAAAAGTGCTAAGCAAGACCCCGGCTAATGAGAAACCCTACAACAAATGCCACCTTCCTATTGTAATTCAGTCACTTACCTTGTAGAGAGTATTTCCTAGCATAATCCTGCAGTTTGCGTCAGTGACTCCCAAACCACGCCTCCTGCACTCTGCCTCCGCCCATCTCGTACATGCTGCAAGTACCAAGTCCTCCTAAAGTTTGTTAACAAATTAATAAATCAAAAATAACTTTAATCTTTAACGAAATAATTCAATGGATATTTTTTTTAAAGAATTTATTGAAATCAAAGAATACTAAGTCGAGGCTATTATCAGGGGCGTCTACCCCTCCCTCCCTGAAAGTTGGCAGCAAACCCCAACCCCCGCCCCCACACACACACACAACCTCGGACCTTGTTCAACTGACAATTCTGCATGGTATCCTTATTTAATGCCAGAGTTTACTTTGAAGGGGCCATCCATTAATTAGGGCGAACAAATGGAGGCAATTTGTACCCCCTCTCTTCTCCTTGTCAACAACTGTCAAATTTTCAAGGACGCCCCACTCTCTAATAACTTATGTCAAATCCCCCCCCCCAAAAAAAAAAACATACACACAAAAACATTAAAATAAAAAAAGATAAAGGGCATTACCCCGGAAAAGGCAGGGAACAACAGAGTTATACTTTAAAAAAAACAACTTTTTTAAAAACTAATATTAACAAATTTTATTGCATAATTTATCAAAGAATTAATCATGTCAAATATATCAGTCTTGGCTTTTTTATTTCTAAATTTTTTCATCTCCACGACCAAAACCAAAAATGTAATGTTCCTCTCTTGCAAATAACCCTAGCATCTTATGAAATTATCTGTAACATATTTATATTATTATTATGGGAGCGGTTGAACTATTTCCAACTAATCAGTGGTTTTAAATATCAGTATTTTCTTTGTGTATTTATATCTATCACCTTACATCAGCCCCCATCCCACCCAATTTAAAAAAAAAAAAACTTTAAAAATTGTTTTTTTCGTTTCCAATATTAATTTTGATACCTGGAGAAATTCAAAACACGGCAGGGGGGTATTTATTCTCCATACCCCGACTCAGCTGCTTTACCCCCCCCCCCCCCTCCCAACCCCCCCCTCTATTATTATCACGAGTGACACCTTACGTGACGCCACAGAGCATAAATTGGAGTGCCCGTGTTTTTTAGTTATTTCTCTACCGACAAGTTCTCCTATTTGGTAGTTCACGTTTTCAAGTTTGTTTAGCCAGAAAATCTTCCAAAGTCAAACACGAGCTGAATCTTTGACATGGTAGGCAGGCGTTAACGATGACGACATCATATTATTGCGTTAACAAATCGTGATTAGGTTACAGGTAACTATTTCACAAGGTCAGCAGGTTACAGGTAACAGTCACACAAGATCAGTAGGTTACGGGTAGCAATCACAAAAGGTCGGTAGGTACAGGTAATAACTACACAAGGTCAGTAGGTTACAGGTAGCAATCACACAAGGTCGATAGGTTACAGGAAACAATCACACAAGGTCAGTAGGTTACAAGTAGCAAACCCACAAGGTCAGTAGGTTACAGGTAGCAATCACACAAGGTCGATAGGTTACAGGTAACAATTAAACAATGTCAGTAGGTTACAGGAAACAATCACACAAGGTCAGTAGGTTACAAGTAGCAATCACACAAGTTCATTAGATTACTGGTAACTATCCCACAAGGTCAGTAGATTACAGGTAAATTTCACACAAGTTCAGTAGATTACAGGTAGCAATCACACAAGGGCGATAGATTACAGGTAAGTATCAAACAGGTTGGTGTAATCAACGTTACGGGTAATTGAACTCACGCTTGCCATCAGATTGTCGTCTGCCACAATTTCACTGAGACAAGTTTCACAGAGTTCAGTGACGTCATCCATCTTGAACACTTCCTCCGCTTTTCTCAACAAAACGGCCTTGACCTTGTCGTGGAACTCATGCTCGTCGAAGAAATGAGACTAAAAATAGACCAATAAACTTACAGAATTATGGGCCTACTATTGGCTAAGATGAAAGAATTCAATGATTTGATTCAACACAATATAATGATCGTACCAAAACGAGGAAGACATTTTGTCTTACATAACACATCATACAGTAAGGGTGCTTTAGATTGACCAATGTCTCTGATATCTTAGTCTGTGTCCAGTATAAACTTTTTCTAAATGAAACCAAAGACGCGCTTGAGCAGTAGTTAACAATACAATCACGTGAGTGTGTGTTTAAGTCATGTCCAACTCACCTGCTCCAGAAGTGCGCATGCGTTCTGGGGGTCAAGGACATCCTCCACATAAGCCAGACATTTTTTGACTAGACCAGCGACGGCGTATTTCTTGGCACAGTAAAGGAGGTTAATGACGGCGTCAGACGTGATGTCGACATGACCGGAGTACAAGTATCTGTAGGTGGAGTCGATTAGATACATGGCGGGGAAAACTATATATGGTTGGGGAAAACTGTATGTGGTGGAAAAACAATATGCGGGGGGGGGAACTATATGCGGGATAAAAGCTATATTGTTGCCCATGTAATCCTTTTCAAAACCCTTGAAAATTACTTTGGAATTTCTGGCTCAGTTTTGGCTTGGTTTAGGTCCTACCTCTCTGATAGAATGCAGGCGATCTCTGTCGATGGCTGTCTCACAGGCAGTGCTGATTGGTGTACGGAGTACCACAGGGTCCGTTTTAGGCCCGATTCTATTCACATTGTATACCAGACCACTGCTCCTCTTGCTTGGGAGGTACGCTGTTGAGAGGCAGTCATTTGCAGATGACACGCAGCTATACAAAAATACCCATCCTTCTCTTGTTGAATCCGCTGTCCAGAGTTTGCGGGGGTGCATTGATGATGTCAAGTCATGGATGACACTCAGCAAGTTGAAGCTTAATGATGACAAAACGGAAACACCCCTCATCCACAATCACACATCATCCTCTACCTCAACTCTTCCCACCTCAACTCTTCCAAACTCATTTCAAGTAGGTAACTCTGACGTACGGTTTACACCCTCTGCTAGGAATCTTGGTTATATTCTTTCTAACAACATGTCTCTCGATAAACACATATCTCACATTTGTCGTTCAGCATACACCACTATCCGTCAGATCAGCTCCATACGCCACTACCTCACAGTTAGCGCTACAAAAACTCTAGTCTGTGCTCTTGTTCTCTCTCGTCTTGACTATTGCAACTCTCTTCTGTCAGGTTCACCAAAACACTGCATAGAAAAACTGCAGAAAGTTCAAAACTCAGCTGCTAGGCTAGTTTTAAAGGCAAAAAAACGTGATCACGTCACTCCACTACTCCATTCCCTTCATTGGCTCCCTATACAGGCACGCATTGACTACAAGTTGTCTGTTCTCTGTCACAACTTTTTCTTGGATTCCTGCCCTTCCTATCTAACCGAACTTCTTTCTGTCTATTCACCCCTTCGACAGCTTCGCTCCTCTGCAGACACGCGTATTCTGTCCGTTCCCAAGACACACACTAAAACATATGGTGAACGATCTTTCTCTTTCTGCGCCCCCAAACAATGGAATTCTTTGCCACTACACATACGCAATATACCAACCACCCAGGCCTTCAAAACTGCACTCAAAACATATCTTTTTAAATTATACTACCCTGACTGATTCCCCTCCTCTGACCGATAAATGATCTTGCTGGCTGCCGTCCATGGTTTTCCTTGTAAAAGTTATGTGGTGGGGTGGGTGAATATACATTGCTGTTCTTTATTTCATAAATGTATTTTATTTTAATGTCATGATTATGTCTCTTTTTATAAAATTCTTATGTACAGCGCTATATAAGACGTCTTATTATTATTATTATATGTAGGTGAAACTATATGTGGTGGGGAAAACTATATGCGGGGGGCAACTGCTATATGTGGGGGAAAAACTATATGAGTTGGGGGAAACTATATGTGGTGGGGAAAACTTAAGGTGGTTGGAAAAAACTATATGTTGTTGGTAAAACTATTTGTGGTGAGAAAAAGTATATGTGGTGGGGGAAACTATATATGATTAGGAAAACTATTAGTGATGGGCAACACTATAGTCAATATGTTAGGGACAAACTATGTATAGTATAGTGAGAATTGTATATGTGTTTTTGAAAACTGTATGTGGTGGGAAAACTGTATGTGCAAGATTGTTAATATCGAAATGTTTGTGAACAATGATGGTGAAGAGCAATAGAAAACTTACCGAAGGAACACACGAAAAGTGGACAGTTCTATGTCAGGCAAGATGACATCGGACATCTCATGTGCGTCATCTCCTAAAGACGTCCTGAACATGGCGTCAAAGACGGGACTGCGGCTGATTAAGACGTACCGGTGCGCTCCCTGTCGGGCACCATCCTTTCCCAGTAGGAATGTGATGTCACAGGCATACTGATGGTCCAGCATCATCTGGTTACATTTGAGGATGTCATCACAGTTCTGCCAGTCTGGTTCTAATTGTGAGGCCATTTGTAGCTGGCAGCGTGTGCCTGGTCAGTCTGTTCACTAAACCCAATGCTCGTCGAGTCTGTACCCTATTATCCTGTGCCCTGTCAATCCGAGCCCTATTTCCCTGTGCCCTGTAAGTCTTTGCCCTATTAGCATGTGCCCTGCCAGGCTGTGCCCAAATAGTCTGTGCACTAAAGCCAATGCTGTTAGAGTCTGTACCCTATTAGCTTGTCCACTGTTGAGAGTTTGATCAGTGTTCTACTTTAGCTAGTGACCGGCAATAGTGGTGCCACATGCTTCATTAGTAGACAGTCGAGGTGCACCAGTCTACGACAGACGATCTCTTGTCAGTAAGCCTACATGAGTTTTTCTGGCGTTCAGTACTAAGGATTTGAAGTTTCATCCAACTTTCTGTGGTGTCCAACATTCCCAGCCAGGTTTGCGGAGTGAGATAAATGTTGGTTCCAAAACACAGAGATGACGTCACTGATTCTGCTTTAGAGGAAAAATGTGAAAGTCTTACTCGTGGATTCCTAAAGAGAATAAATTCATCGTTTGACTGCCATAACGGGACAATGTTACTCCCTGACTAATGTTTGACTGCCATAACGGGACCATGTTACTCCCTGACTAATGTTTGACTGCCATAACGGTACCATGTTATTCCCTGACTAATGTTTGACTGCCATAACGGGACAATGTTACTCCCTGGCTAATGTTTGACTGCCATAACGGGACCATGTTACTCCCTGACTAATTTAATTGTAAGTATATCTTGGTATCTTCGTTAGTCTTAAGTAGTCAAGTTCTATCATGAAATGCTCAGTCCATATGGCCTAAAATTAATGTAAAATGACTTTGCACAAATCAGGCCTACGTAATCTTATACATATTTAAAAATATATCAACACCACACAATATCGGTGAAACTGTCCTATAATTTACGTCTTACCCTGTGTAACTATGACATAATTGACTCGTTTCTTGTTCTACTCAAACTTAAAAGAAACTGTTGGATATTAAATTTGAAACGTGCAACTAGAATAATATATATATTTAAGAAGTATATATCTAAAAACCTATCAAATATGTGGTCCACTTTTTTAACATCCAAGAATAATATGAATTTAATGTAGACCTCCGTGAAACATTTTAAGCTGAATAAAATAGTCCTTACCTTGTGGAGACTTGCAGAACGCTGAACGATCTAATTAACAAAAATAGATTCTAAATGAAGACAGATTGTAGCGTCTGGGTTAATATAGCCTGCGCGAACTTTTTGCCATACCATTAAAGGCAAAACTTGGCTGCTTACTAAGCGTCTGTTCAAATCGATCAGTGAACAACGTATCTGGGGGGCAGACAACCGAAGCAGGTGAAGTAGCCCACGGAACGCGTGTGTAGTTTACCTTATAAGGTATTATAATATCAGCCCGGTGGATCAAAAGTTGAAGGTCTTGTTATATAATTGTTATTTGAGCATGGTTTAAATAAATCACTCTGTTTTTAAAATAATCCTTAATTTAATTAAAATAGTGGCGCGGGGTCATTTGGTACAATCTGTAGCGTGGTCAGATTGTGCTTTACACCAAACATCTTTGATAAAGGTCTATTTTTGAAATGTTATCTCTAAGGTATGAGTCTATTAATATTTGAAATCTTCCCTGTCTGGTAAAGTCTTTATTTGATATAATCTCTCTGGAGTATTGGAATATATTTGATATCATCTCTCTAAAGTATAAGCTTATATTTGATATAAACTGTTTGAGATAAATGGTTATATTTGATATAATCTCTCTGGGGTATAGGCATATTTTCATATAATATATCTAAGATATATTCCTATATATGATATCATTTATCTGGAGTATAGATCGATATTTGATAGAACAAGTAACTAACAATAAACTTCCAGCTTTGATAAAACTATTAAATACCGTCGATAAAATTTCTCATGGAGTGTCAGCCAATAATTAATATACAGGCCCTATAATAAGATATGCATTTAGAACTTTGGCCTCCAACTTATATTATATCTAAAGAGTCTGTAGGTTGTTTTTTGTTTTTTTTTTTGTTTTTGTTTTTTTTGTTTTTTTTTTTTTTTTTTTTTTTTTTTTTTTTTTTTTTTTTTTTTTTTTTTTTTTTGTATTCACCCTCTATCATTCACAGTACATAAACTATGGTCTTAAAACACACTTAAGAAATACAGGGAAGTAATACGTAGAGAGTTTTAGTGGCTGCACAGCATTGTTTTAGAATCACTGGGCAATGTCATTTTTCAAAGAAAAATATGAGAGATAACTGTACGTGACTTTTATTAAGGAAGACAATAAATACTTTTTTTTTTGTTTTGGAAAATAAGTGAAAATATTATTTAAGTATTTGTGTTTTCGGCAGTAATTTAAAATTTAAAAAATACGTTTTAATATCTCATAATATGAAAGATATTTAGTTAATAGAGCCCTTTTACGGTGGTGCTCATCAGCAACTCATACAAAGTCTTGAAACGGACAAAGAACTTAGCCCAAGATGTGAAGTACATTCTCTTCCAGCCAAGAAGTGGCAATGGTGCTCCAGAACATCAGCTCTCTCTCTACCTAAACCAGATAATTCATGTTTCAAATAATTACAGGTTTTTTAATTATAATTTACTTTATTTATTTCTATAGTACAATAGTACTAATTTCCAAGTCAAAGAAATAACTTATACTTAAAAGTTAACTTAGACTATACTGAGAATATACTCAGTTAACTCAGGATAAGCATAAATAGACCTAATCATGACCTCTATAAAGTTACTATAGTATAGCTATAAGTTTGAGTAATAATGAATGATCTATAAAGTCTATATACTACTATATAGTCAGTAGGATAGCTATTACCTAAAGTATTATTATCTAGTAATACTATAAATGAATCTATGAATACTAATACTATGATTACTGTAAATTAAAAGTATGAAATAAGCTTACCAGATTTTCTGGATGCCAAGTACGGACACAAAAGGTCACAGCAACTGGAACCCAGTCAGGGGTCCCCCAGGGCTCAGTGCTAGGCCCTTGTTTGTTCCTAGCATATATCAATGATCTTCCCGAGAAGCTGACCTCTCAAGCAAGACTGTTCGCAGACGATGCTGTGTATATAGGACAATCGCCAACAGTTCTGACCAGAGCCAACTCCAACAAGACCTTAATCGGTTAGCTGAGTGGGAGATGAGCTGGGACATGGAATTTCATCCCGTCAAGTGCCAGACACTGTCAGTCTCCAGAAGCAGATCCCTTCTAAACCACTCTTACGAATTGCATGGCCATATTCTTGAGCCAGTTTCCTCAGTTAAGTACCTTGGTGTTACCATTCAAAGAGAGGTCCGCTGGGACGAGCACATTAACAGTGTGTGCAACCGGGCAAACAAGACCCTGGGGTTCCTAAGGCGCAATCTGAAGATCGGCAACTCAAGTGTGAAAGAAAAAGCCTATAAAGCCTTTGTCCGGTCTATTTTAGAGTACGCTTCTACAGTCTGGGACCCATTTATCCAGAAAAGCATCGAGAGGTTGGAGGCGGTCCAGCGACGAGCAGCACGCTTTGTCCTGAACCGCTACAGAAAGTGTCTTCTTCTTCTATATCTTAAGGGCCCACGATCAATTTATTGATCATTTTGGCTCCTATGCATGTAGATGGGATTTGCAATGTTTCTGTTACTGGTGGTGATGAGGAAATTATGCACTAGGGGTTTGAA
>CAXITT010000221.1:6569-43720 GCA_964033795.1 Lymnaea stagnalis
GGGGGGGGGGGAATTACCACCCCGCCCTACCCAATTGACAGGGATGGATGGTGGGTCGAGTTTTTTTTTTTTTTACCGATCTAAAAGTTAGAAAAAACAACTGTTAGGACTTTCTTTTATTTCTTCTAAATTTAATAAAGTGGTTTGATAATGTTGTCAACAAAATTTAAACAAGTTATTTCGGTTTGCATCTTCTCCTTATCTAAAAAAAAATTCCCGTTTTTGGTTTTCACTATTACTGTTTCCCACTACCAGATCTCTGAGGCTGATAACACGGCTTTGAATGACATCATCAACAACATGAACAGCATCCGAATGCCAGGTGGGTCGAACGTAAGGCTTGCTTCATCGGACCGTGACCAAAAAAAAATAATTGCTTTTTTTCAAAATTTGTTCTCTATGCTAACATTTATACATTTGTTAAACTAAAATGGATTTGTTTTATGAGCTCCGGTATCGCGTTCCGAGTTCGTATAAATTAGCATTCCCCATTGATTATTAAGATTTCTACTGCATACAAAAATAAGTTATGCTTAATTTTCAAAGACTCGCATGATTTATGATTACGCATGCGCTAACTGTAGATCGTCCGGTTCATCCTCCTGGCAGATTCCAACACGTCCATACCGGCCTTCAGCATCAACTCCATCTTGCCGGTCCACAGGAACGACTTTTACCGATACGAAGGCAGTCTGACCACACCCCGGTGTCATGAGTCGGTCATCTGGACAGTTTTCAAGGACACCATCAAAATTTCTTCGAAACAGGTCAGATTGATTGATGCGTGACCTACCTTTAATGTACCCAGTGTGATCGCTACCTTTGATATACCCAGGGTCATCGCTACCTTTAATATACCCAGGGTGATCGCTACCTTTAATATACCCAGGGTGATCGCTACCTTTAATATACCCAGGGTGATCGCTACCTTTAATATACCCAGTGTGATCGCTACCTTTGATATACCCAGGGTGACCGCTACCTTTAATATACCCAGTGTGATCGCTACCTTTAATATGCCCAGTGTGATCGCTACCTTTAATATGCCAGTGTGATCGCTACCTTTAATATACCCAGGGTGACCGCTACCTTTAATATGCCCAGTGTGATCGCTACCTTTAATATGCCAGTGTGATCGCTACCTTTAATATACCCAGGGTGACCGCTACCTTTAATATACCCAGTGTGATCGCTACCTTTAATGTACCCAGTGTGATCGCTACCTTTGATATACCCAGGGTGATCGCTACCTTTAATATACCCAGTGTGATCGCTACCTTTGATATACCCAGGGTGACCGCTACCTTTAATATACCCAGGGTGACCGCTACCTTTAATATACCCAGTGTGATCGCTACCTTTGATATACCCAGTGTGATCGCTACCTTTGATATACCCAGTGTGATCGCTACCTTTAATATACCCAGTGTGATCGCTACCTTTAATATACCCAGTGTGATCGCTACCTTTGATATACCCAGTGTGATCGCTACCTTTGATATACTCAGGATGATCGCTACCTTTAATATATCCAAGGGGGGGGGACGCTGCACCTCTCCGCTTTGTTAAACTTTAACAGCCACGGTAGTTTTATAAAATAATGTGTTCAAGATAAGACAAAGATTTCATTGGAGCGTTTTGTGGCAGGCGTGCCATCACCAGATAGGGATGTGCTTCACCAAACACAGATAGTTTTCATTTGTATGCGCTTCTAGCCAGGGACGTTAACGTGGAATGGAGTAGGGATTACAACATTTTCTTACAATCTGAGTTTGGGGGAGGGATAAAACAACTGTGATCCAAAACACACAGTCTTAGACCGCGAGGCCACCGCCCAGCCACCGCCCCCCACGCTCGGGTGGTCAGACTTTTTAGAATTAACGTTAAACAAATTATAAGCCCCCTAAAATTATTTGAAAAAAAAAAAAAAACAAATTATGGATTTGATGACCTGATTTGCTAAGAAATGATTAGACCGCGAGGCCACCGCCCAGCCACCGCCCCCCACGCTCGGGTGGTCAGACTTTTTAGAATTAACGTTAAACAAATTATAAGCCCACTAAAATTATTTGAAAAAAAAAAAAAACAAATTATGGATTTGATGACCTGATTTGCTAAGAAATGTGAAGAATTCTTGAACTATTGTTGAATTGGTCATCGTTTGTTATCAATATCTTCATTGAATAGTCAAATTCTTCTATGACTAATATTAAAAATAATATCGTTTGTGAACACTCGAACTAAATACTAAGCAGAGCTGACCAAGATCCAGGGAAACGGGGAGGGGGAGGGGGGTTGGTCTCCAAACCTCAGAGGGGTTTGAAGCCCCTGCAACGCGCAGTGATACATTTATAAATGTGTGCTGCCAGCTATCAAGATCTCATGAGCCCCGCACGGTGGGGCACATCAACCCGACTCCTTAATTTATCATCAACTGTATTTAATCATCGCTCCAGTAGTCATCATAGGTGAATTTTAATATAATGTAAAGAGTTTATTTAAATAAAGAAGTGATATGTGAAGATCTGGTGATGGTGTTAGTAAACACGGGCAATTAGTGAGAAATTAGCAGTTACCCCCAATCTTCTATCCACTGAGATATCCGCTATCCATTAAAATGATCGGCTAAGATCATGATCATTCTGACAAGCTATTGTAGAAAACAAAAGTCGCAACCTTGATATCAGAATAGACTGCTTACAAGTAACATAACGCATTTTTCAAAAGATCAGCTTCTGGATGTGGTCATCAACGGGAAATAAGTGTCAATTTCAATGAAATTATCTTTAAATTGTTTTTTTTTTTTTCATGACATAAATTATCATTTTCCCCACAAGTTTCCAATAACATTTCTTTTTTCATTCTTTCTGACCTTTCGATTAGCTGGAGGTGTTTAGGACGCTGAAGTCATCCGAGACCGACACTAATGGGGTCCGCCTTGCGCTCGTCGACAACTTCAGGCCAGTTCAGAAGATCAATCGTCGGATTGTCAGCAGAAACTTCAACGGTGAGAATAAACGTATTCCCTGGCTGTCAAACACACATTTCTGTTACAACTGCAAGACATATTCTGATTGAGGTTGAGCCACCAATTGTGTGGTTCAAACAAGCGTTGAATTGCATTTTTTTAGTACACGTTAGTGATATCGAAGTCGCTGAAAAACAACACTTATAACACTTGGGTACATAGCTTAGGGAAAATCTGCGCAATCTTGAGGTGGAGGGGGAAGTGGGGGCTGAGGAGAGAATATGGTCACATCGAAGATGTTCTTTTTGTTAAATCGTTTGTACAAAAGTCAAATCTATATTGTAGTTTCAAAAAACATTTTTTTTTTTCAACTTGCTGTATATATTTCGAACTAGTCCAACAAATTTTAAAAACATGACCTGGTGATTAATTATTTTTTTCTCCTAACGTCGATATCATTTGCTGGTGTATTTTATTACTATAACTTTTTAAAATTTTAATTAATTTTTTAATTAAAATTCGCATCAGATTTACCTGTTAAATAATTAAACCAACTTCAAATAAATAAATTGTTAGAATTTTTTTTTTTACCTCAAACTGTAACGTTAAGTTAATTATTGTATCAACTGTTACTTGCTGGACATTTAGTGCCATCCACAAAGGCCCACTGGACGTACGAAGGCGCCCATGGAGCTGACCACTGGGACGAAATGTTCTTGACGTGTGAGAACACTCCCAAGAGCCGTCAATCCCCTATAGACATTCAGCCCATGACCGCCAAGTACGAGAGCCTGCCGCCGTTCACGCTGACAGGGTACGACTCATCACACGGGGTCACCATGGAGATCAAAAACAACGGCCATTCAGGTAGGGTTAAGGAATTCTAAAATATTTATTCATTCTTATTTCGGTCTCAGAGACAATTTCGACAATACTTCTGATAGCAGATGTAAGACTGCATATGGTAGCTTAAATTCGACTGTTGTATTCACGCTACACATCTGAAGGAAACATAATGACTTAATTAGTAATGCAGTATGGACACAAGTGTATCGCCTCTGGATCCTGGCGCTTAAGTTGAACAGCGTGTCCAGGTGGCTCTGAAGATACAAGATAACCTTCTCTGGCTCATTGGCTCACCGCGAAAATATTTCGAAGGCTACCGTTTTTCTCCCGTTTTTATATTTAAAAAAAAATGTATATACCTGGAAAGTTATATAAAGTTTGCTAGTACGAAACGTCAAACCAAGGACTTGAGGAGGGTGCATTCGACAAATGACTGTCTGGCTGATGGATAGCTTTGAAGCACATCCTGAGTTTGATGAAGCTTGGGGTAGTTTTATCTATACGTTTCACTTTCGACACACACCTCCCTTACCACCCCCACGCCCCCATTAAAAAAAAACAACAAAAAAACTTGAAAGATGAGGGAATTTCCAGTGTACGTGTAGTGCAACATCCTAATAATTCTTCTTCTTATGGAGATTAGCTTTATTAGGCTTGTAAGAACAAAGATTTGACACTTTTAAAAGGATTTTATATATATTTTAAAACGATGACGAAGTTGTTTCAATGTTGAAATACGTCATGTCATCCTCAAACAGTTCAACTGGACATCACCGGCGGGATTATGGAGATATCCGGCGGAGGCCTCGGCGGCACGTACAGGGCCATCCAGTTCCACTTTCACTGGGGCTCCAACAACAACAAAGGTTCGGAGCACACGATAAACGGGAGAGCATATCCATTGGAGGTAAGCCCCGTTAAATAAACCACGGTTGCGTACCCTGAATTGTTATTAAAAACGAGTTTTCAGTGGGAAGAAAGCAGCATGCAAAATCAAAAAAAAAAAAAGAATAAATCAATTATTTTAGATAAGACAAATTGCCGAAATTAATTTTTTTTTTTTTAAATTTTATTTTTTTTAATAATTAAATATGTGTGCGTCTGTAGAGAGCTTCGGAAAAGAGATTAGCCAACCTCAATTTTAAGATGATGCAGCAGCAATTTGTACAGTTAAACCAGATGGAATATCCTTTGTCATAGCAATGACCATCATTAATGATTAATAATAATTCTTGACTTTCGCCATACCAACATTATGGTCCATTCACAGGTCCACTTCGTCCACTATAACACCATCCACTCAGACCTCCAAATGGCCGCCACTGAAAAACAAGGCCTGGCCGTTCTCGGGATCATGTTTGAGGTAATCACAGATTAGTATGATGAGGGTAGAAAGCTACTTAATCCGGGTATGGCTGTGAACATCTGATGCATTAGGTTTCAGTGTTGAAACATGGACGTATAGGAGTACCTTGCAGATATGGGGGGGGGTGAATGGGTGCAGCCGTCCTGGTTGGCAGGTCTGGTATTGTTTTTACCAACATTATGTAACAGGTATATATGTGTTTGGGCACAATAGCAAGATTTTTTTGCCGAGGCTTCATGACATTTAAAGAGGCACGAAATCACACGTAGACCCACACCTAACTTTATTTTGTGTTATACAAATTTAGAACTAAAACAGTCTTTACGCGTCGAAGTTTAGCTACATTAGTTTAACAAACAAGTTCTCATAACAACAATGGGAATGACTAGGAGATTATCCTAAATAGAAAGAACAAATTAATATCTAGCAAACTGAGCTTGAAACCGGGACGAGGGGAAGAAAGGTTTCTATACCGTGACAATCCCGGTATAAACCTGTGGTGACTTGTAAGCCTAGGCATGAACATAAATGAGTCTCAAGCTGAAATGAACGCTTCAGTGGGCAACAAATACAACTAACAATTGATCACATATCAAAGCGATGTACCCACTGACGAAAAAGCTGGAATTGAATCTTTGATCGGACGACCAGATTAGTTTATGACTCAAAACATCTTTGTTTTCTACTCGTGCGAGATTCTAGGGACACATTGTGCGGAATTATGGGAACTTAAGTTTTCTACGGTATAATGGCCAGGACTCCATGAGGCATTGAATAGAAATTGTATTTACATACATACATATATATATATATATATATATATAATAATATTTGATTAAAAAATGGATAATAATTCAAGTTGAACACAGCAAAAAAGAATATCAAAATTATGAGAGGGTAAGGATGTGGTGTGGTTTTGGTGGGGGGGGGGGGCGAGTAATTAATGTCTACATCAAAGATATTAAGGGCGTAATCAAGGAACTACGCTTAACCAGGTTTTCAGCAATTGTTCAGCACACTGGATATTTTAATGCAGATCTTCATCACTAGGGCCATGTGAAGCAACATATTGACTGTATAAACCACATAAGTCATATCAAAATGTATGTGTATATTTCTGGACTAGTCCTACAAATTTTGTTGAGCCGCCAACAGGATCATAAGGGCACATAATTCAAATATTGTTTTTGTCCTTTATGTTTTCCATTTATTTGTTTCCCTTGACTTAAAAAAACGAACAAATCAAACTAAAACTGTTATTATAATAATTAACAATACCTAGTTTCATTAAATTGTCTGTAAAAACTATATTAACAATTTAAAAAAAAATTTTTTTAAACAATATTAATTTCACTCTCCAATTGGAAATTTTGGATTTTTATAATAAAGAGTTCTATAATTTTTATGTGAAATATTTATAAGTTGTCGTGTGTTTTACACGTATATGGTAATAATATTTATTCACATACTCTCTATATTTAGTATGTTCATATGTCTGTGTACTAATAATAAAAGCTGACCACAGTTCAGTGATGATAAAGTATCTATAAAAATACTGAATATTAAGGTTATCAAATTGTCATTAGCTTAGCGTTTTTAAAGATTATGCACTATCAATAATTACAATTTTCCTCGTCATCCCCCCCCCCAACCATCACCCCCACAGGTGTCTGAAACACACAACAAAGACTATGATGTAATCATCAATGCTATGGACGCCATCTTGCAACCCAGTAAGTCACTCCACACGCACGTAGTGTACACCAAACATCTGGCCGCCCCAAACAATTTGTGTACACCAAAAAACATCCCTCCACACACACATAGTGTACGCCGAACAACATGCCGCCACACACACGTTGTGTACACCAAAATACATGCCCGCACACAGAATTTTTGTACACCAAGCAACATGCCGTCACACACAATTTGTGCATACCAAAAGACATCCCTCCACATACACAAACTGTACACCAAACAACTTGCCGCCACACACAATTTGTGTACACCAAAAGACATCCCTCTACACACACATAGTGTACGCCGAACAACATGCCGCCCACACACTTTGTGCACACCAAAATACATCCCTGCGCACGGACTTTTTGTACACCAAACAACATGCCACCACATACAATTTGTGTATACAAACATACATCCCTCCACACACACTT
Organism: Lymnaea stagnalis; assembly: GCA_964033795.1. Lineage (NCBI taxonomy): Eukaryota > Metazoa > Mollusca > Gastropoda > Lymnaeidae > Lymnaea > Lymnaea stagnalis. Next base: position 13,924 of record CAXITT010000221.1, read on the forward strand.
CGTGTACACCAAACAACATCCACCTGTCCCGTCTACAGTACATCAAGCACATTGCCATCTTCAAGCACACAGGTAGTATCAATCAAACACCTCACTATACACTAACTATACACCAAACTGTTAGCTCAACACTTTTATGGGCACGAAACACCTTGCTAACACACACAGTGTCAACAATTTTGAGCCTGTCTTAAACATAAGGGCGTATTTTCCCCATTTCTTTATCTTCTTAACAGCATGTTTGAAGGCCGCGATATATTTATTACAATGAATCCCTGGTTGATCTTTCTTGTCTGTCATGTTCTCATTGTGCAACGTGCTGCACTCTCATTCACTGATTCCCCGGTAGTTCACTTGATCACAAAAGCCCCATATTCACACAAAAGAACACATTCGTTACCCACCGTGCTGTGTGCCGTGCTGTGTGTCGACTTGTGGTTTCTCTATATTTCATACGTTAAAATATTATAAATAGGTCATGCAGCTCGTCCCGTGTTTTGCACTCACAACGTGGTGGCGTTGCAACAGATAGTTTAAAATAAAGGGTCAAATACGTTTCGTTAATTTTTAAATCGAAAGTACCGCAAACTATAACGCATGCGCACATTATTGTTTTAATGTTCTTTCGTTCTCGTGTCCAGATTACAGACAATCCCTAGACTCAATAGCACTCCGGTCACTCTTGCCGAAGAACTTGAACGACTTCTACCGTTACGACGGCAGCTTGACCACACCGGGTTGCTACGAGACGGTCACGTGGACGGTGTTCAAAGAGACCATCAAGCTGTCTGAGAAACAGGTGAGGCATCTGTCAACTGACCAACGTGTGTAGTTTTTGTTGGTTACATTTTTGCTTTTTGTATGTGTTTGTGTGTTGTTTTAGGTACATCTATGAGCAGCATAGCACCCAGGCAGACGTGAGATAATGTGCGAATTGGAACACTAAATGGAACAACTATCTCATGTCATGTACATTATGTTTGTGTCCTCCTCCTCTTAACAGATGCAATGAGCAAAAATAGTTTTAGTCAACGATCTCCGGTTGTACTTATCCAGTCCTTTAACATTGCCTTTATCTAATGCATCACTGATACCTTTATCCAGTCGATTACTGTTGCCTTTATCCAGTTCATTATTGCTACCTTTATCCAGTCCATTTCTGTTTGTCATTTGTGTCTGTGTGGTTTTTTGAAGGGTAGTACAATGTTGCTGCAAACCTATGATGTATTAGCATCATGTAAAGTTAATCGCTTTCGGTAAGTTAAGTGTTGATGGAATACTCGAAAGCCGATCGCTTCAAAATCATTGGACTCTCGGTGGAGGCTCACAAAAATATCGTTATATTCCATTTAAATTATGTTTATCGTTTATTTTATGCTGAACAGTGTATCGAGCTTGAATTTCTAAAATAATAATAATTACATAACTCGAAAAATTTCATAGGCCTTAACACAAATCTCACCGCACTTTAAATGTAATAGTTTTTAGTAATGACTAACTTTGATCGTTCATAGGACGTCGCATATACAAAATTTTCCCAGAGTGTATTAAGCAATTGAATAACATGAGATTTGATTTTTCATAACATTTTATAATTTGTCTTGAATTCCCAGATCGGCAAATTCCGAGATGTCCTGGCCACCGACCCGGTCACGCACGAATACGTGCCGCTGGTGAACAACTTCCGGCCCGTTCAGCCAATCAACAATCGCGTGGTGAAAGTCAGTTTTGGCTCCCCTGGCAGCTCTTCTATGCTCAGAGCCAGTTTACTCCTCACAGCTCTGACAACAGTATACCACTCTGTTTCGAACTTGGTATCGTAACAGCTGGAAGTTGAAACCTATTTTTTTCCTTTTTGGGGGGTCTCACTTCGAAGTGTTCATGTTTTTAAAAAATACATATAGATCAGTTTAAAAAAAACGTATAGTTTATATCAATTTGAAAGTATCGAAGAGCTTGTAGTGGTATTGGAAACGCAAATTTAACAGTTCTTCTTAGGAGAAGACCTGGATCAAGGATTCAGAAAAATCAACTAAGAAAAAAAAAAGAGGGGGGGGGGATTTTTTAAGCTAGTATGTCGATGCTAGTGTTAGTTTCCATGCTGGCTCACTTAGAGCTTGTAGTGGTATTGGAAACGCAAATTTAACAGTTCTTCTTAGGAGAAGACCTGGATTAAGGATTCAGAAAAATCAACTAAGAAAAAAAAAAGAGGGGGGGGGGGATTTTTTAAGCTAGTATGTCGATGCTAGTGTTAGTTTCCATGCTGGCTCACTTTTATTCTGAGAGTTGTGTGAGAAATGAACTAATCAAATAATAATAAGGATTTCTTATTTTAATTGTAACGTTAATGAATTTTTTCTTATTAAATATTGGTTAATTTAAAACAATAAAAACATGTTTTAATTAATCAAAACCTAGAAACTTGGTTTTAAAAATTTCATAATTATATCTAGTTTTGCTTAAAAAGTTACGTTGTAAAATTATTTTCTCGTCTGCTTTTTTGTCACGGTTTCCATTAATGCTAAAAAAAAAATTGTACATACATTTATTATTTATCCTGTTAGTGCACATACATGAAAGAATTGTTGAAAAGAATCCAAAGAATATATTGTTTTCCCATCGTGATTGTACGAAGTATATGGTTGTACTCGACTACATAGCTACGTCATACAAGGAAATATCTATGCACCTTTTGAAAAAAATAAATTTTTAAGAGTTTAAAATGTTTCACTTTTGGCCTTTCAGTGGAAATGTTCAGATTATCTTTCGGCAGAAAGTAAACTTAATTATCTATAGCTCTTTTTTATGGCACATTTCTACACCACGAAGAAATGCCTAATAATGAAATGTTGAGCGTAAAGAAATAGATCACGTGATCAATAAACGCATTCTATTTTAGTGTTTTGTAAAGTGAAACCTTCATATTAATTTATATTTGCAACAAAGAAAAAAAAACAAACAAAAGAAACTTTCAAGGTTAGGTTTGTTGTAAATATGTGTGAATCTCAAGTGAGTATTACCCAGGACAAGGACCGCTAGCGTGCTGGGACCCCTAAGATGCGTGGACGTGTTGTCAATCGTTCATCTTGTAACATCGATCATTATCCAACAGCTGACAATCATAACAGAATACGTTGTTTACTATCTATTCTATTGATTTAATGTATGAGTTCTTTGTAACAAAACTCTTGAACAAATCCTTTGAAAGTAATGTTGTTTAAATGACGAATGCTGAATGGTAATGAAACGGTTATGCCCAAAGACGTAGGTAACTGGAAGTGGATACTGAGCGGAACTGGCGAAGAATACTGAGCGGACATCCTCAACGGATCAGATAGTTGACGGACAGTTTGGGAAGAATTAACAGTTGCGATACTATGGACCCCTCCGAGTCTGCCGGCTCTGGTGACATATAGGCCTTGTATCACCCTTCTCTTTTGACACCCTTCTCTGGTGGCACACTGCTGTGGTGATACCCTGCTCTAGTGACACCATCCTCTGTTGACACCCCACCCTGGTGGCAACCTTCTTTAGTTGCACAACGCTTTTCAATTCAACTATCATCGGTTATGAAACCGGCTCCTTTGAACCTTTTTAAACATTGATATTTCCATTTTGATGTCTACCCCCCTCCCCCCCTTTTCTCTGATAGTGTCCGCACATCCCCATCCCCTAAGTGACATCCCTGGCTACGCAGGAACTAGATTTTATTTCTTATTTCGATAGGTTTTGTTGTGGAATAGAAAAACATAAAGGATGTATGTTAATAAGGTACTGACTTACTGATTCAAATATGTGAAATTAAGGAATGGATAGGAGTGTCCAATTAATATCATCGTCATGAATGGAAAAACATGTGATATAAGTGCAAATAACAGAGTTATGTGATATCATTGATGAAAAGCTGGGGTTATTGAAAAACAAAAGCAACACGGCATTGGCCGGGGTAGGAACAAACGACTACTCGATTTCAATCCAGTTTTTCAACATTGTGGTTTTAGTTCTTCCTTCGCACACGGAGATGACCACGGAAACTTTCGACTTAACTTGAGCTGTATTTTGTTTAAAATGAGGGAGAGTTTAAAAAATCTAAAATCCATCAGCCTCACTATATCGTCCTTGACTATTTGATCCAAAGGCAAGACTTAGTCAAGAGGACTGGTAATAGACCATACTACAAGAAATGACCAGCAGTGTGTCTTATGTGCTTCGACGTTCTGCGCCGAAGCAGTTGTCGGAAATTTCATTTGTCAATGTCAGACCGCCTACGGAACTCCATCTCTGGGTTTGATGTCAGAGGCTGCCTTCACTTAGATGAGTTGCCATCCAAGGTTAACGAGTCCAATCTGCCCAGGGTGCCGATGTTGATTTTTTGCTTTTCAATGCGTTATCCGGGAAGTGAACTCAAGTCCACTAACTTCGCATTGACTCAGTTTAGACCGCTTGGCCACATTATTGTACATACTGAGAAGTGATATTTTCATAAAGTAGTCCTTTGATATCAGCTAATGAGGGAGGTACACTGTCATTTATTGCGACTGACTAACACACACATTCTGGTGGGGATCTGAGCTTAAAGCCACGACTACTACATGGGTAATCAGCTGCATCTACTGTGCTGTACCATTATAACAATGTCGTGTTCTATGACTCTCCTGCCACCCTGACCTCCCCCGCAACATCCAGCGCTGGGCATTCAGTCAACAGACGCGCTTGAGTTTGTGGGACCAGAATGCAATGCTGACAGGTCGGGTCCCTGCCTGTGAAGGTATTTGTTAATAGTGTTAGAGTCAGTTCTCACTTGGGTCACCAGACTTTTTTTTTGAATAAAAAGACGATATCAAAGACGAGGTGAAAAATAATTTTATCCAAATATGAAATAAAACAGTTTTGGTCTAACGGGTTCGATCGTGTTTTTTTTCGTTTTAAATGATTTGTATTGTATAATATGTTGACTCATAATCTATATGTCCATCATAAACATATATGACGTTATGACTTTAATACAACATTTTTTCTTGTTTTTTTTCTTATTCTCATTATATATGGTAATTTTATTCCGGTAATAGAAAATGAGCTTTCACCGGCAGTGAAACTTTTGAATGAAACGAGTGTGTCCTGATTAAAAGATGTTTTCTCATCTGGTGGCTATTTTTATCAAACGGGAAAACTATTTTAAACACGACGGTGCTCATAAACACTTTACTTACAATGATAAAATAACGTGTATAACAAAGTAATAAAACTTGTAATGACAACGAGATTCATCGCTATATCCGAGCTTCAACACAAATGTTCTCAAAGAATTATTCCGTTGGTTTCATTGTTTACTTTTTTTTTTTTTTAATCATCTAAAATTCAATTAGAGTTCAGGAAGAAGCTTGGCTTCAAAAAAATCGTTTGCTTATTTTTCCCCCCTCCCAACTCCACTCTCATGTGTTTCATTGCGCGGGACATACATGAATAAACTGTCTTTTAAACCGAAACATACTTTTTAAACCATTTCGGATTTTTCAATATACGTTGACGTAAAAAAAAAAATCTGATACAGGTGAGAGTGGGCGCGTTTTTCGTTAGAAGGAGTAGTGGTAGTCTCAACAAAAAAAAAAAGAGGAAGAGTTGGCAAAACGAAAAATCTTAGATCCCCCACCACCCACCCCCCCCCCACCCCAGGTGGCATTAAGCTACAGGTTATCTGCGATGTGATACTTTTAAATAAAAATTTTATTTGTGGACCTGTCATTGTGATAAAATATTACTTTTTTTTTTTTTTTTGTACAACGAAAGAGACATTCAAGACAGCGTGTGATCATTAAGGATGACGCAGTTTCTACATTAATCTCTGTATCTCATAGTAACTCAGTCCTAATACAACAATAAATATTTCGGATTGAAAAAAAAGGAAAATATCTTTAAATAAATGTTAAAATCTGTCACGTTAAGAAAAGTCTTCGCTGTATCACCATTTAAATGTTGTGGTTTGTAGCATAAGTATTGCATTTCCGGTCGAAAAAGAATCCTATACACATATGTATGTATTCTTTATAGATATATATAAGAAATCCATCATTTATTAATCAACTTTATGACTCATTTAAATGTCACGACCCTGTCCAACATGTACTACAATCATAGACTGAATAATCAGAGTTACATAAATAAATTAATGTTTAAGCAAAAAAATCAAAAAAAATCAATTGCTTAAGGGAAATCATTTTGAACTGTTTTATTTATGCATTTTATAAATATTTTCATAATATATCATGCAAGATTATTGCAATTGAATTGAGCTACATATTAAAATAACAAAATTGTTTTTTTTTTGTTTTTTTTTGTATCCCTTGACTTTTGTTGTCTGGAGTCCAAATTTCCAACATTTTAAATTTCATTATTAAATATTCCCTAAAATGTTTGACATATTTTAGCTAAATCAATCGAAATGTTTTCTTTAATTCCATCCAACAAATAGGCAGGTCCATGCTTGAGGTTTGTTTATAGCTTTCTGAAAAAACTGGCCAGCAATGGTACATTGAAGCAAACGCTTGTAAGCTGTGGGTGCGGCAATGTAAAGCATGGCAGGAAAACCTTCAATAGATCATCTGCAAAATAAACTACGTTTAAATGAGCCGGGGGGAGCAATATAAGAAGGGACGTGGTGGGGCGAGGGGGGGGGGTTTAAAAAAGTCCTAGGCCGCTCATAAAGTACATTTGTGAGATGTCAGGTAAGGGACATCAGTGGACGAAGGGCTCGTCATTGTGTTTTGAGAGATCCATATCCACGATTTAATACATATTTTGAACCTTTGCCCTGAAGATGTTACAATTTCAAACACACAGCTGTAAGAGTCGCACGTCCCAGAATCTACTGGGGTCTACTACATTCTACTGGCATCTATTAGAACTTACTGGGATCTACTAAAATCTACTACAATTTACAAAGATTAGCTTTAATCTACAAGAATCTATAATAATCTACTAGAATCTACTACAACCTAATAAAATATATTAAAATCTACTACAATCTACTAAAATATATTAAAATCTACTACAATCTACTAAAATATATTAAAATCTACTACAATCTACTAAAATATATTAAAATCTACTACAATCTACTAAAAAAAACTACAATCTAATTGAGTCTGCTTCTGAGCCCAACAATACACAAAACAGCGGGCAGTATATTATTTTTATTCATGAAGTAAAGATAAAAAGCTGCTATTTATATATCCGATAATCTTTGATTTGTACTATTGCTGTCTTATTTCTGTACAATTCTTTTTTTATAATTAGACAGCATTAATCTTGTTTTTCTTCTATCATGCATACCTTTTAATCCTTAATATATAATATATCAATAAATCCAAAACTGCGATAAACTGTTTTGAAAATTTGTTTTGAGAAGATGGCTTCTCTTAATGTTTACAGTGCGCTAAGTATGGTCCAGCATGGAGGCGAAGGGCGTAGCTTTGCTGTCCACGTGAAAATTATTTTGTTTTCGTCTGTACATGTTTTTTTGTTTTGTTTTTTTTTTCTTTTGTTTGTTTACGAAGCAGGATGCATTCTCGAAGAGACAGATGGCAGTGTACATATTTGTGACAGACGGGAAATGGATAGACTGTAAAGGTCGGGGGGGGGGGCGCATTGCTACACAGTTCAAGCATGTTTTCTGTGGGGGAACACGTTGGACGGTATGTGTCTGTAGATTTCATTAGGTCTAAACGAGGCCATTATGTTAGGTCTCGTTAGAAAGCAAATAAATTTAAAACTTCAACCCTCCCCCCCCCCCAATCCAACAGTTCTCATCAGTGGCGTATCTAGGGGTAAGGGTCGACAGGGACTTTCAAATAGTTTGTCTCTCCTTCGTAAGCAAAAACTCTGCAGTTGCCGAGCTCTAATTGGTGCCCTCTCCCGTTTCTCATGTGGATGAGCCTATGCAATATATGAATACATGTTTTTGGGTAAAAACGGGGAGGGGGGGGGTATTTTTCGTTGTATGATTATGGGCTAATTATTTTTTTGTGATATCGAATTAAAACAAAAAACTAATGAAATTATGTTTTCAAATAAACATTCAAGAATGCATTATAAGGAACACAACATTAGATTTGTCAAGAAGTAAAGGTGGGTATTTAAATCGTTGTTTCTATCATGTATGTGTGTGTATGTTCTTTAAAATTTTGACTTGACAGATTCGGTGGCCGGGCGAATACGGCTCGCGGTCCGCCAGCAACTTATTAAATTAAAAGAATAATATCTTGTTTGTTTGTTGTTTTTTTTTTTTACTTATAAGATACACACAAAAGTAAAACATTTCAAGCAGAACATAGAAAGTTATTGATAAAACTAATCGTAAGTGTTGCAGCAATTAACGCCAGCTAAACTTAAACTTAAACCTCAAAAATCCGCAGAAAACGTATTTCACACATGACTTGACGGACTGATTTGATTGGATATTTTTTTAGCGCTGGTGTCCATGCCACTTTGGCGTGCTGATTGCGCTCTGGTTTTCTTAAATCTATTTAAACAAAAATAGTTTTTAAATGTTTCTTAAATGATTTTTTAAAAATCATTTTCCATTCCCTTCAAAGATTGAGGCAAACTGTTCCATAATTTTTGCGCTATCGCTTCAAAAGAGCGCAGCCCGTAACACAAATTTATGGTCAAATATAATATATAAATACATATGGAGAATTCGAACCAAACAGGAAATGTTCGGACAATACCATGCTAGTGGCAACTCCCCCCTACCTTTTTTTCAATCCGCTAAATCAATATTTTTTTTAAAATATATAAATCCTTTATACGCATAAATTTTTGTTTGCATTTATGTCATTGAAATTAATTTATTATTGATTAATAATTGGTTATGTAAATGGGTGAACATCTGGCCAAAATCACGTTTTACCATTCAAAAACACATCCAATACAACAAACATCTTCCACCTATTGGAGAGATCGAAGTAATTCTGACGTTTGAATGAGACTGCCAGAGCTTAACACAAGAATGGACCTTTAGCGTCCAAAGCGTGCAACGCCTCAGAGCGTTACATTACAACGTACGTTGTCATGAAAACATACGCTCTCATTGCATTCATACGTTGCGATTCTGAGATTGGTTTTTCTTTTAAACAAAACCTTCGTTAACGCCATTATAATTTTGAGGTTTTCCACCACGGCACACCTAGACCCTTGGCAGATTTCCGCGGCACACCTAGACCCTCCCCAAAATTTCCGCGGCACACAACAATTTAAGATTTCTTGTAGACGGGAAATTAACCGTATCCGGAAATTTGTTTGAAAGAAATTTCACATGGTCAAGTTTTCTTAAAATTTCTTTTTGAACGCAGTGTTTTGGTTTACTATATAGTATAGTGCGTTCAAAAAGAAATTTGACGCAAAATTTGATCGTGTGAACTGAAAATAAACTTCGATCAAATTTCCGTTCGATCGAAATTCCGTCGATCAATTTTCCGTCCTCAATGTCTTTCAAACAAATTTCCGGTAACCTAAATTAACAAGGGTTAGTAGATTTTTTTTAAATAAAAAATATAACGTACCATAGCATAACATAAAAATATTTCTTCACTTTTCAACCGTGTGACTCTACCTCAATAACCTAGACATTTTTTTTTTTAAATTTAAAACATTTAATAACTGATTTTGAATATCTTTATTTTATTCATTCATTTATTTATTTTTTTTTTCGTTAAAGAAAAGTAACTGCTTGTATCTAGCTTAAATTGCTAACTTTATAGTTTTAAAAAAAATCTGTATGTATATTTTTAAAACAAAGAAGAATTGCCATAACAAGCATGCAATTAAAAAAAAAAAAGACTTTTGAAACCAAGTCAAGCAGTGACAACTAATTTAACAGCGATATTTCTAGCACAGACGGTGTCCACTGACCTAGATGAGATGACCCGGTCGTCCAGTGTGCCACCTCATTAAACTTCCAGACACAATCAGGATCGCCCAGCTCTTGTCCATTGGTCATTCCCTCTCCGTCGGAGTCCTTGCGACATAAAACATCAGTCCATTTCTTCAACACATTTGTTTGTTTTTTTTTTTAAAAAAAAGGTTAACTATGGCGACAACAAGTCAGAAAGAAAGTTTTTATAGTTATAAAAAAGAGAGAACAAAGGGATGTTGAAAAACAAAATGACACCGAATGATCAACACTTTTATCACCATGTCAACAACTCATGTGAAGGATTGTGTGTAGCTTCTGTCTGGATAGGATAGGGGCTTAGTTTGTGTTGTATCCATAGTCTGGACATGATGGGGGCTTAGTTTGTGCTGTGTCCATAGTCTGGACAGGATGGAGGCTTAGTTTGTGTTGTATCCATAGTCTTGACATGATGAGGGCTTATTTTGTGTTGTATCCATAGTCTGGACATGATGGGGGCTTAGTTTGCGTTGTATCCACAGTCTGGACAGGATTGGGGCTTATTCTTTTTAAAACTATTTTTTTAAAAGTATTTTTTATTGGATGATGAAATGTTATCTCGGTAGTGCTAAGAATTGTTAAACAAAATTAACTCTTTGTAGAAATAGCGTGCCATCAAAGGCCGAAAAGATAGAGCAGTATTTCACTCCTTGCTTCGTAGGTACTAAGATGGTGAGTTGTCAGTTGTCACGTGACCAGATGAAAGTCACATCCGAGATGTGCTGCGCTCTGATGGGGGACACGTCATTCGTCACGTGACCAGCTGTGCTATTTTGATTTGAAACATTTGATAAGATACTTTTTTATTGATCCAAATAAATGGTAATGTTTTTTGATTGCATTATACATTTTCAGCACATAGATAAAACGATTTGAAGACAAGACACTTATAATAATAAATTATCTCAAACAGCCATTCAGTGAGTTCTCTTAGCCAAATTGGGGACTTATTAGGTCTCAAAAAGATGTGTGACAGTCGATCCCTATCGATTCAGCACATCTATATCGTCTTGGTGAGTTTTTTTCAACTAGAAGAGTAACTAACGGACACGATAAAGCAAAAATAAAAGCGAATGCATTTCTTATGTTTATTTACAAATATAACACATAGTCATGCATGGCACACCAAACTGGACAAATGAGATCAAATAGTATACAATATGTACCTGTAATTACGAACATTAATAGAGTTTAAAAAATCATGTTGATATGTTCAGGCATGTAATCATTTATTTATAACACCGGTATAAATAGTATATAACTTAAAGTGTGTGTGCTTAAATAATCGTCTATAACACATCATTAAGACGCATCCATTTAATAATTTTTTTAAAAAAATACTCCTATACAACGCAATGGTTTTACAAACTTGTTATAATTAATGTTGAAGAAGTGTACGATTTAAATTTCATTCTTTTGTATTATTATTTCAAATGCTATTCAAACATTGACAGGTTCCATTACAATAACTGTCACAAAAATACATAAGTCATTTTAGTTTTACGATACCTGGGGTTTTAGTCATTTAACCAAAAAAAATGACTTCGTTATTTTGAGCGTGGCTTCTTAAACAGAAACAACATTCGTTTTAAATGACCAAATGAATTTGTTCATAAAGAATGACATTATATTTATTCAACGGTTGAATACTGCAATGAATTTAATGAGCGATCTTTATTGATTATAGCATATGAAACTCGTGCGTTTACTTCACAATGTAGCTGAACACTTGGTTCCAGCTGAAGTTATTATAAATGATTTATAACAACTAAAAATTTTATAAACCAACAATAACTTACCGCATGTTTTTATTTTTTTAAAAAAAAAATATAGTTTTTTTTGTTTACAATTGAAGAAATAATTCACATACATTGCTCGACGTGATGGTTCTGATGGTTCGCTGCGAATGTTTTATCTCAAAAGACTGTTAAGATGTCAATAGCTTAATCATTTCAGAACAGCGATGTTAAAAAAAAAAATATTTTTAAATACTTGATAGATTTCAGTTTAAAGAAAAAGGCTAAATATGCATAATTATTGTGTCCTACACTTTATGGTTAGCCAAAATTCAATTTTCAACATCATCCTATTCCAGTTAGCTTGTCTAATCACAAATGTCTTACTTCTAATCACAAATATCTTACTTCTAATCACAAATGTCTTACTTCTAATCACAAATGTCTGACTTCTAATTACAAATGTCTGACTTCTAGTCACAAATGTCTGACTTCTAATCACAAATGTCTTACTTCTAATCACAAATGTCTGACTTCTAATTACAAATGTCTGAGTTCTAGTCACAAATGTCTTCTTCTTAAAATTTTGAGCGTCCACGATCAATGGATTGATCATTCTGGCTGCTAATCACAGATAAGTTACTTCAAATTACAAATATTTTACATTAATCGATGCAATTTTCAGAGAGCATTCTTCAAAATTCAAATGTGAAAATTTAGCAGGAAATAAAAAATATATGAACTTCTAAATTAAAAAAAAAAATGTTGCACTATTCTTTTATTTGTTCTTTCTCTCTTTCTCCAACACACTTTGTTGTTACAAATCTCTTCATAAAATCAATGCCCCACGCCACCACACACACACTCTCTCTCTCTCTCTCTAGCTTTTTGAACTTTTTTTCTTTCGATTTCAATGATTGTCTCCACCATCTTCTGTATCTCTTCAGGCAAAATGACCAGGAACCCACGCAACTGTACTGCATTACAGCTCATTTAAATTTGTCTTTGAAAATAAAATCACACCATGTGTGATAAATTATGCATCAAATCAAACATTGCGAAAAACTTAAAGTTATCTCAACAAATAATTTCTAAGTCTTTTGTTTATTTGCCCTGTGAGGTCATTCACCCCCCCTACCCCCCACCCCACCTTGACAAATTTCCAGTTATTACAAGAACGATTGGTCCAATTCCGATAATAATTTAAAAGATATTTTTATGCTGAGTTGTGCCAAACGTTTCAAAGCAACATCAATGACGACGCATCTTGCAGACAGCAAATATCTAGCCTGCGTACCACCGAGACGGGTCACTTGGTAATCCCGGCTGTGCCATCGCCTGCTGAGGTCGTAACGAAGGAGCAGTGGACACCGGCGTTTGGTAGTGCTGCTGCCTCCAGTTGTACAGGCGGTCGTAAAACGGGCTGCTGATTCTCACCGGGCGTTCCAAGCGATGGAGGAACACGTCAGACGGACCCCCGTGAGAGCTTCCCCTAGACGGCGCTCCGAGCGGCTCGCCGCCTTTTACGCCCACGCCATGAATAACGTTGTCACCTCTGTACACGCTCGGAGAAAGATTGCGTTGAATCTGTTGATATCGCGTGGCCCCGTCCTGCTGCTGTTGGGGGCCCCAGGAAGGACCGAGGACATCGTTGGATCCGGCCCTTATGACGTACATGTCACCATTGGCTCTATTCATCACAAGAATATTGCCGTCTCTGTCACGGATGGGATTCGTGAAATCAGGTCCTGCCATCGGATTGACGTTATTTTCCGACCTACCGCGATTGGCTGAACGAGCCTGCTCCGAATTAAGTTCGGCCATTCGCATGTTTATTCTGTTGGTTGCCGCGAGTTTCTCGAGAATTCTTCTGAGGTATTCGGAAGAGGGCTGTTGGGTGCCAGGCTGAATTCGATTCTGTTGTCCACCATTAGGACCCCACGTGGTATATGGACCATTACTATGTGGTGGGTAGTTTTGCAGTGGCGTATCACTTTGCTGACGCCCCACCTGTGGGATGGTTCCGGGGTACCGTTTGTAGCTATTGATAGCATTAAAACTGTTGAAGTTATTAAATTCATTTTGCCGCCGCTCCTGTTGGATAAGATAGCTGAGGGGTAGCCTCTGGCCGTCTGATAACCTACGACCAACTGGAGGAGCTCCCGGTAAACTTTCTTGGCGCTTTTGATCTTGATTGGGATTCTGAAACTGCTGTTGTTGCTGCCACTGTTGCTGCTGCTGTTCCTGCAGCTGCTGTTGTTGTTGCTGCTCTTGCCGCTGTTGCTCCTGCTGCTGCTGCTGTGGTGGCATGTTGTTCGTGGGATGAGTCACGTGTGTTGGCATGGGAGAAAAACTGGTCGTAAATGCTGGCATCGCCGTGTGCATTTCCTGGAATAAATTTTGCTGCGACGACTGATCTTGAAGAGCCTTCGAGGTTGGATCAAACTGAGACGGGCTGTTGGTAGAGGCTGTCGGCACCAAGATCAGCTGTTCTGGCTGCGTTAGAGCGAGCGCTTGGGTGGGGTGCGGTGGTGGGGAAATTAATTTTTCGAATGTGCTGGTGGCCCCTGATGGGTTACTGGAGTTGGGCGTAAGAAATAAACTTTGGTCAGCCACTGTAGAAGCAGAGGAGAGGGATTTGGTACCGCCGGGGGTTTCTACGACCGTCTTCTCGCCACCCACTCCTTGGCTGTCTAGTCCCGAAGCACGTACCTTACTCGCGCCGGACGTGAGGAAAACGTCATTGCTCACGTATTGCTTGATGTCCGACAAGGAGTTGGGATTTTGCGCCGGGTTGATTTGGTTGGCGTTGTTGAAAGAATGCACCGAGTTCTCGTTGCCGTGGGACGTTCTGGTGACACCGTTGACGCTGTCCTGAGTCTGCTGGGGAACTGCTGGTGTTACCGGAGATACGGGCGCAGGGGTCAAGGTTTCGCTTGCTTGGCTATTGCCAGAGTCCTGCTGAACGCCTACCAAAGGCTTGAGGTTGTTTTCCGAATTCGTTTGGCCAACCTGCTGACCGTTTATGGTGTTGGTGCTTTCTACGGCCTTATTTTGGAGGCTCGGGGAATACTGCTGGCGGTCTACCGAGTTCGGGTTCGAGTCCTGTAGATTGTGAGGTACGGGCGTGGTGACTGCACTGATTGGGTCCATCACGTTAGCAGCCGTGACGGGCGCAGGAGGGGACGTGGTGGGCTGGAACACCGGTGGTGTGGCCGCCTCCTGAGTTGGGACGGTGGTGGAGGGTGCTCGGGTGACGAAGACTCCCCCGGCCGAGGCGTCGACAAAACTACGTTTCACCACACGCCCGTTCAATGGCTGGATCGGTCGCCAGTTGTCCACGAGCCTAGACGGCGTGTTGGCATGGGGGTCTGCCCTGTCGGTGACTTCGTGACCTTCTTCGTGGAGCAGTCCGCGTAGAGTCTCAAGCTGTGAACAAATATTACTATTTATATTTAAATTATGATTATTTTTTCATATCATTTCTTAAATTTATTAAATATTGGAGGTGCTGTTATTGAATTCCTGTACAATTTACTGGCATGGAAATTTATCCTAGCCTTGTGTCTCGTCGAAAAATAGGAAAAGGGCGCTTTTAAAAAAAAATATGGCAGCAAGCCAATGTCTGTTAATTTGTATCGTCTGGTATATAATGGCAATAATCGTAAATTTTTATGTAAAAGGAAGAAGTAAGAAAATTTCATTTTCAATCTACATAAGACATTTTCGTGTATGCCACATGTTCAGATACAATTTGAGATCAGTTTAAATCACGTATTATTTTATTGAAATATTAAATTTTAAAAAAAAAATGCTTTTACCTGAAATGCCGTTGTTTTTATAGTTAAATAACAAAAAGCACACTGAGACTTCCTACCTGTGATCTTGAGATCTTCTGCGGCTCCGAGAAAACTGTCCAAATAACGGACTCGAAACAATAAGGGGTCGTCAGGGATCCGTTATATCGCCAGTACTTGGACAGGTCGTTAGGCAACAGTGACCTCAGCATGAATTGTTCCACGAGATTGTGCTCTCCTGGGAATTTTCAAAAAAAAAACGAAATCAGTTTTATTAAAATTTTGATCTACTTTAGTTTAAATAAACTGATCTGGGATTGATATCAATATTTCTTTCTCATAATGCCCAGAGGGAACATTGATGGTAGTGTTTCATGGGAAAAGATGTTGTTTTAAAAGAAAAAAAAACGGTTATCTATGGCATGGTTCTAAAATGGTGGTCCGTGGACCGGGCGCCGTTCCGTGAGCCATACTTCTGTGGCCCGGTCCGCACAACATTAATATTTATGGTCGTATAAAAAGAAATTGCCATTAATAAAGCTTGCACCGGTCCCAGATGTCATGTCAGGACGTGTCCACCGGTCCGCCTAACTTAAAAGTTTGGGTAACTCTAATCTATGGGGTACACGTCTGTAAGACGAACTTATTCAATGGAGATTTATTATTTTGAGTAAATTTTTGAGATATAACTAAAACAGCTTTTTAAAAAAACAGATATGTTCTGAGTTTATATAGGCAATTTTATTGCTGGACAAATATGAATATTTTTTTTTTTTAAATATGCATTTGATCATTAAGACATACTTCACAACAACCTAGCAATATCATAAAACCGCACGTTTTCTCACCTGCTTTGTGCACGTGCCTCAGTGCATGGTCCAGCGATGTGAAATCAGGATTGTCCTGCTCACTCAGCTATGGGGAAAAAAAACCATTAAGTCATATAAAATAAAAGGCTACGGCTATTTGGACCCGGGTCCGAGAAGTGAGAGTTTGGGTTTATAAAAAAATATTTAAAAATTATTGTAGGGTTTGTAAGACAAATTTAGATATCAAATGAAAGATAATTGAATGGACTATATTTTTGTGAACTTTCTTCTTCAGTTTAACTAAATTAAACAACAACAAAAATGACATCCGAAAAGCATTTAGTCAAAATGGACCCGGACACGCAGCATCGCTATTCGGACCCAGTTCCCTTTAGAAAAAATTCATTTTTTAAAATACAAATTTTAATATTTCTCATATATTGATTTCAATATTTTCCACATGAATAACGAAATGGCGGAATGCATGTTGTACTGACCTGGAAGAAGACGCCAAGCACAGCGAGACCGTCCGGCTTGGACATGGCTTGTTTGATGGTGCCATACTTTTCAGCAAAGTTCACAACGTGCATCTGTACACAAAAGACAAAAAGTTAACTCTGATTCATCTAAACACAACTCCTGCACCATTTGTCGAGTAATGGTGAACACGTTATTTGAAAATTGTGTATATTAATTTAAACATAGCTTTTATTTCTATTAATTTTCAATAGCCCTTGTTAAATAAATTGTCAAAATGAAATTATAACCTATTTTGCCAAGACTGGTAAAAAAAAAATAAAAAGCAAACCATGTATAAAAAAAAGATTCTACCTCGAGGGGAAATTTGTTGCCTTCCAGCGAATGCTCACTGCCCTGGTCGTCTGTGCTGCCCCAATGGAAATGAAACTCGGCCGTCTTGTAGCTGCCGTTCAGACCTCCGCCTCTTACCCGCATGTCATCACTTCTGATCCGGACGCTCGCTGTGGAAGAATATAGATCACACACGTAAGGATTTTTCAATGATCTTTCGTGGAATTGTGTGGTGGTAGCCCCTAAATACCGAAGGTAATCAGAGACCAGAAGACGGAGACTCTGTAAGAGCTTTAAATCTACTCGGCCTATAACAGTGAAGATGTTTATATTATATACCTGTGTTAAACAGCACTGAAGATGTATACAGATACCAGTGTTTAACAGCAGTTAAGATGTTTAAAGATACCAGTGTTTAAAGATGCTAAATGGTAAGGCTCTACAATCCCATAACATTGAAATCTCGTCTACTGTTCTTGATTGTCGCAGTTTCAGAAGTCATCAACAAAAAACGAAATCATAGTTTGATTCATAGTTGACTCCATCCGTTGTTTCATTTCAAGAGTCGGAGCAACATTGACCAATGGCTATTTCTAAGAAACCAACCGATAAATCGCGTACTGGTTATTCTTTATTAGATTGCAAAATGGAGACTTATTTGAGAACCAATGCCTTATTTAAAAAAAAGCATGTTTGAATTAGAATGAAAATGTCTCCTGATTTCTGTCTCAGGTTTTCTTATATTATCGTATTTGTTTAATGATATTCCACAATTTTTTGACATCCTTAAAAACTAAACAAAATTTTGTATACAAAATACGTAACAGTTTAAATCGATCAATCTTTGTAACGTGTGTTACATCGCAGTAGATCTAATTATAGTTCTGTTAGGTCCAGGTGCTTGAGGATCATAATTAATTATTTTTTTTTGGACCATGAGACCTTCCAGGACGAGACATGAGCCTCAACAAACACCTTGTCCTTTCAGTAAACATATCGTGGTGTTTAAGATGACATGAACAAATTAAACATTTTAGTTTCACTTTAGAAATTAGTTGTTTTTTTTTAACACAAACATATATTTTTAAAAACTTACGTTCAGTTCACACGATTCAATTTTCGTCAAATTTCTTTTTTAAATCACTATTTTGTGTTACAACACAGTGCGTTCAAAAAGATATTTGACGCAAATTTGAAGAAAAATTGGAGAAAATTTGATCGTGTTAACTGATCATAAGAGTCTTGAAAATTTTTAGTGAGAAGCAACAAATTATACATTTTTTCCGGTATGAACCTATAATTTTAATTGCGTAAAAAGTGTATGACTTAGTACATTTCTTTCTTAATTTTCTAGAGCTGTGTTGGACGTAGTGACCCAGAAGGCCGGCTACCAGGCGGCAACTTTTTCTTTCTATTAAAGTGTGGATTTTCGGGCTCACGGCAGTTTGCTGGTGGTTTTTTCTTTCGCGAAAGGTGGGCGACGAAAATCCAAGCCCGCCCCCGGATGGCATGAACCCTAACAACGCCACTGTTTCAGAAAAAAAAAATTGTATAACTCCATGGTTCTATTTGTATTGTAGGTGATTCTTACTGCTCTCAAATAAAGGTGGTCTAGTAGTAACAGGTGCGTGTCATGGCGACCAGTTTCTGAGCATTAAAACAGGACGCTGGCAGCCTTGACACAGAAAGACATGGATTGGTCTAATCTGGGGAGTACGTCACTAAGCTTGTAACCTGTCGGCGTGACAGGGTTAGAGCGTTTGAAGGAAGCGAGTATCTTACAAAACCTGGTCTGGACTAAATAACCGTGATTTAATTAACGTTTTTTTTTGTTTTTTTTTTGTTTACAAAATGGAAAAGTGTAAGCTAATCGACCACAGCCTTTTCATGTTAAAAAAAAATTTAAAAAATATTTTAACTTTTTTTTAAACTTCCAAATAACTAAGTTAAAAGAGAATTGATTTCAACAAGCGAGGTACAAATACTATCTCACATAGCTGTTTGTTTTTTTTTGTTTTTTTTCAAAGCTGTTCAATAGGTTTAAGAATTAAAAAAGGAACTAAAATTATTTCACAACTCAGTTGGTAGCAGTAGTAAATGAAATGAGTGGAACTATTTTTACCCTACCGTCCCCGTGTTTGTTGGCTCCACTTCCGCCTACGTGTTTGTTGTGTTGCGTCCCGACCTGTCGTTCCTGACAACGAGTGACAGTATTCAGGACATGACATCACTCGGAAAGGACCTTTTTCTGGGGTTTCCCCTCCCCCCCCCCACCCCTTCCCCCCTCTCGAATCGTTAAAGCTGTTGTCGGGTGTGTGTAGGATGGAAATAAGGCCAGCGCATGTAATGCCATTTCTTACGCATGAGTAACACTGAGGTCATGGGTGTTTCAATGTAGCATTCCCCCCCTCCCTCCACCATGTTATCTATTTTTAGAGTGGGTTTACTATTTTTAAATTTAAATAAACATATAATGCAACGGACATTAAATTTATCTGTGGTTTGGCTATTTATATTTTGTAGAGCTTTTTATTTCCCTTGACTTGAGTGGGGTTTCTTTGTCTTGGTCACACTTCTTTATTATTCATTTGCTGCTGCCTCAGATACTACTTCTAAGCTAAGTGCTATTTCTTAATTTTAATTTTATTCTGTTTTTTTTGTTGTTGTTGTTTTGTTCGCTGACGAAGGCTTCCTGCCGATACGTTCGTTGTTTCGTTGCGTTCCTTTTTTCCAGGTTTAACCTTACTTTGTTTGACTAATTTCATATTTGTTATTATGTGACGCGGTTAGCCGCGCCTGTAGTTCCCGTGGTGTTTTTGTAAGTGGCTCTACCTCGGCGTAATATCACATGGTACGCCCACTAACTTCTTGACACCAGCTGTCCTTTTCAGAGCACTATCCAACTATTTTTAGTCGACACGCCGTGACGAAGTCGGTCATTTTTGTAAGCGATCCGCTTCAAATACGCTAGATCCTGGCCAAGGTTCATCATGCCCAAACTGACTGACGTCATCGCGACGTCCGTCACACGTGTTGTTCCCAGCTCTCAATTTTTTTCCGAATCCCCATTTCATATTCAAGGCGTGCCCATAAAGATTGCATACATTACGTGGCAAAATTAAAAAAAAAAAATAAATAAAATGAACTGTCGACAAAAGTAACGGTAAACTTTGTAATGTTTTGGGAAACAAAAATCTGTACTCCTTAGCTAAGGATGTAAACATATGTTGTTGTTTTCCCGGAAAGTTCATAAAACCCAGGTTTCCCCATGATAGATGATGTTAGTGGTTGTTTCTGAGATCGCTATGATTTGTCCTGTACGACAAGGGAGAGGCGTAGCGAGGGTGTTTGGCGCCCGGGGACAAGATTCGCGTCCGGGGACAAGATCCATTTTAAAGCGACTTTTTTTCGTTTTTTCAACTCTCAAACCCACTATTTTTAACAATAATATAATATCAAAGCACATTTGGCGCCCCTAACTAGCTTGCGACCGGGGACATCTGTCCCCCCCCCGCCACCCCCTCGCTACGCCTCTGCCGACAAGGTACTCATGTCCCCGAACGATTCTCTTAACAGCATTATCCTAAAAATAAATTTCATCACCAGATGTAATCTGCGTATGTTATTTTTTCAGGAGGAAACAAAAAAAAGTTTTCCCTTTTGACGTCATAAGGTGTCAACAATACAAAACTTGACATAAACTAAAAAATTATTTATGGTGCTAAATTATTACAACATAATCCAACATCTGTGGGCGGCATCATGACACTGAGCTATTTTAATTCAGTTCCTTGTAAAGTACTGTTACAGATCTTTTTCTTTGTTAACAACCTTCACGGATTTCACATGGCTTTGTGTAAACTACCGTCACAGACCTATCATGGCTTTGTGTAAACTACCGTCACAGACCTATCATGGCTTTGTGTAAACTACCGTCACAGACCTATCATGGCTTTGTGTAAACTACTGTCACAGACCTATCATGAGCTTTTTGTAAACTAGCTTCACAGACTAATCACAGCTTTTTTGTAAACTACTGTTACAGACCTATCACAACATATTTTTTTTACTCAATTCGCAACCTCATTCCCTTAATTAAAGCTTTTCATTTGAGTATCCGCCCTAAGGTGCTACTGCGCTTGGAAATATTGATGACTGCAATCCGAACTTATAAACTCAATTCCTAAACTTTATCTCTATGATCGATCACATTTTCTCCAGAGATCAGGAACACAAGGTGTCTGGTGTTTGAAAAAAATCTTAAATTAAACATCATTTTTACAAGAACCGATACACCTGTAGCAGGAAAAAAAAGTTTCTAATGCACCTGTACCATTATCTCACCCCTCCGATGGATTCACATGAGACTCACCTGCATGTCCATTATTGGTGACATTCAGGACAAGCGGTCCAGACCGCGAGCTCGTGTAGTCGAAGTGGTCGAGGATGAATGTGTCCAGACCAGGGTCGTACTCGCAGGTCAAAGGTTGGATGTCGATTGGAGACTGGCGCTCCCCTCGACAATATTTGTAGTGGACATGCCATGAATCGGGACCTGGAAAGAAATCGACACATCCATTAAAGGCTCTGGTAGTGTTACAGTTATTATTTTTAATTAGGAGTTATGTTCCAAGCATTAATCGTATGTTTTGTGACAATCGTTTAACTTGTTTCACATTTCTCAAATGAAAATTTAAAATAAAAAAAAAAATTTTAATTCTAAAAAAATTGATTGAGGGATACTATATAATGTACAAGGGGTGTTATGCATGCATTTCTAGCTTATGTTTTCAAGTGCTCCTATCCGAACTGTTTCAACGATTGTAAGTTAATTGGAAATGATTTTATGTTATTAGAATGAAATTTATGGGACAATATTAGAATGTAGTGCTCTGGATTTGTGAGATTTTATCTCCGATATTTACCCTCGGGTCCTTTGTACGCCCAGTGATGCTTGCTTGTTACTGGGGCCTCCGGGCCTGCAAGAAAATAAATTCATTGGTTGAAAGTGACCGTCATATATAAATAAAACATGTGTAAAAGACAGAATATTTAGGGAAATAAAAAAACAATCCTATTTACTGCGGCATGGTCGCCTTCAGGAGAAACATCAAACTGTCTGAATTACGTTTATATTACGAGTATGTAGGAGGAGTTGAAATAAAACTTTGAAGGATAATAAACAACAGTCTTTATAGAGAATTTCAAGAATGGATTACAATGTGTCTTTTTTTTTTTTTTCTTAAATTTAAATTAAAATAATATGCGTAAATATTATATATGGAGGCTTGCTATATAGGAAATAAAACACTGCCAGGCAGACGCTCGTATGGAAGCCGCAATGAGCAAGTTTTCTCGTGAGAATTCATGTTGAAATGACCTATCAGGAGTTGAAATAAAACTTTGAAGGATAATAAACAACAGTCTTTATAGAGAATTTCAAGAATGGATTACAATGTGTCTTTTTTTTTTTTTTTCTTAAATTTAAATTAAAATAATATGCGTAAATATTATATATGGAGGCTTGCTATATAGGAAATAAAACACTGCCAGGCAGACGCTCGTATGGAAGCCGCAATGTGCAAGTTTTCTCGTGAGAATTCATGTTGAAATGACCTATCCAGTGAATATAGGATGGTAGGGAGGACTCCAGGGTTTCTTTCAGCTAGATCTCGAGGGGGGGCACTACCCCCGGGGAAAGCCAAGTGCTCCCCGGGTAAAGCCAAGTGCTCCCTGAAGCAAAAATATGTCCAACAATAAATCAACTGGCATACCTGGCACTGCCGCAGCCCCCACCCCAAAAAATCTGAAGTGCCCCCCCCCCGGTGGGGGGGGGGATTTGTGAAATCAATCACTGGAGGACATGGTGATTACGCTTGGAAGTTCAAGGGTCTCTATCCTAGAAATTAATCTTTAGTTTTTCATCTCCACTCTTACATGCATGTCGATCTATAAGATTTGTAGTTTTTTTTTTTTTTTTTTTTTTTTTTTTTTTAATTTCTTTTTTAGCATACTTTTCAAACAGAATCCTCTGACCGGTTAATTTTTCAACCCATTGTATTTGAATAATTGAAGACCTTATTGCTAAAAGTACTTAAGTTACATTTTGCAAAAATCAATCTAGGTTGTGACCTATTTTTAAATCTGATTTAGCCAAGTGCACTGCAGAAATTTGAACACATTAAAAGGTGCCCAAGTCTCTTAATTAAACACGACAAAATATGAAAATGATCATATTTTATAGAAGAAAAGAACATTTGAACTTGATTATCTCAAAATGTGTATTTTGTGACTTAATTACTTTTAGCACTAATGTCTTCAATTGAAACATGACTATAAGAGTAATATATTCGCAAAAAATATATTAGCCTTCTATTGTGCTAAAATATCTAATATATTGTTGCGCTTCATCAAGTTATAATATGCGACTCTTGCACTTCTCACTACAGTGCTTTAACCCCTTAACATCTATTTCAGCGGCAATCCATTTAAAATATACCACACGAACTGACAAGGAGAACAATACAAGACCGGAAGCTTCGTAATGTCAATGTGTGTCGTATAATGGCTAGGATGACGCAATTAAAAACTATATAAAGAAATGAAAGATGAATGTTTTTCATGCTAAGTTTTATGATAAACGCCAAAATACTTTAAAGGCCATGTTTATTCAAACAGCCGGCGTCAGTGACTCACGCTTTGAAATATGTATATCTTGTGACGCTCCTGGTAAGATGTAAATCTAACCGACATCTGACATACTTGACTTCCGTCCGTAACAAGGCATTGAACACAAAGCCCCGGGACTAGTCGGTACAATAAAAACGTCTCCCTAGCCTTAAGGGTTCGAAATTTCGGCAATATTTCAGGAATGTTGAAGAAGTTTTCCCTTTTTTTTGGGACGTCCGATGACACACACTGGTACTAGGAAAATCATGTATTGGATATCCTGTCTATTTCATTACGTAGTAAATGGGCGCCATTTAAAATATATCTTTTCAGCCGCTTGGCCACTTTTAATGGGAAGTGATTAAATGTAAAATTTTTCAAATATTTATAACGTGGAAGAGTTGAGTTTCATGATGCCCAACCACAGGCTGCTTGTTGAGCGATGGGGCTCACAGGTACTTGGCGTACATACCTTTTGGCTTGTATGAGGCAGTACCGACCTATCCAAATAGAGTTTGTTGGTAACATTTTTTCCCAAGTGTTTCTCATTGTTTGTCAGAATCAGGAATTTGTTGAATGTTGGAATAATATATTGTTTTAAAATTCACGAAATGTGTGTGTGAAGTTTATATATGCATTATAATCTTTGTATACTGACTTAATATTTCTAGTTCTTGCTCCCAACTCCCCATTTCCATGACGAGGCTTTAATTTCATCATGCAAAAAGTTGATCAGGTTCAAAATATGGAGATAATTTACATTACATAAGCTTAATTCCCCACCCCACTTCGCCCCCTAACCTACAGTTAAAATGGGCACGGATCAAGTTGGGGGGGGGGCGCAGATGCCCAAAAGATACTCCAGATACGAAAGGGTTCGAGGGTAGTCATGTCAGTGGTTTATGAGACGAGACAGGGTAGTCATGTCAGTGGTTTATGAGACTAGAGTATTTTGGTGAAGATCCTATTGTTAAGAGCTATGAAGGATGAAAGACGGGGCATTGTATTAACGTTATACATTCTGACCGGAAAGACCAGGTCACAGGCATCACCGGTATCAAAACTCGTTAAATACTTGAAACGTTTGTAACAAATGGAACAAGACATGAGTCATCGCGTCAAGCCACTGACAGGAATAGCGGCATGGACAAGACGTATGTTTTTGTGGGGGTGATGGCTACTGTGGTAAAATAAACCTTAACAGTTGTTTGGGCTGTGCCTGAAAGCTAAGACAAGCTATGATAAGCCATAACAAGCTATGATAAACTAAAAAAGCAATGAAAGGCTATAATAAGCTATAATGAGCTATGAAAAGATGTTATAAGAAAAAAATATATTATGTTTAAACTGCGTTTAAACAGTGAGACGCACGTCAATAGTTGAACGATAAATGTTTAGGCTTGAACAGAAAAAGACAGAACAATTAAAAGGACGTGTTTGCGCCAATGGCTTCTTCAGCAGACAATGCAAAGAAGTAAAGCAAATTGTTTGAAATTTTAAAAAAAAATCCCAGATCATAATGTAGCTTTCCGTATTGAATCGATTAATGTCCTGCAAGTGGTCCTCAATTGCCCTTCGTTTTTATTCTAATTTTTTTGTTGCTGTTTAAAATATTAATTTGAAATTAATAATACTTCAATTATTTTATATTCACAATCACGCACCACACAATAACGTGAGAACCACGATTTGGTTTTAAACAACTTATCTTCCGTGTTTATTTAGCGCATTTGTCTCTACGCAGAGACTAACCCGATGGTTCTTGACAAAGTTGAGACCAACCTAGAGGTCTTAAGATTGTCTCTGCACTAAAACTGCTGTCAATTGGTTGATCATGCTTTTGAAAAAGCACTTTAAAATTAAGACCCGTTTGGAATTTGGATGGAGAGAAGGCTAAGGTTTTAGAAGAGAATGACTGGAGAACAATTAATAGATCCTGGAATCTCTCTTTGAGAAGGAAACAGTAGGCAGATGATGGAGTGTATTGAGTGCTTTCATTCTAAATTCCAGATCTGATCATCAGCAATCAAGGGAGTTGCAGATGTCTTTGGGGCTGTTCAGTCCAAGTGACTGCTATCAGCAAGTGAAGAAGAGTTATTGGTTTCTTTCCAAAAATCAACCTCTTTCTCGGATGAACTTTTAAAAGAAATATCAAGGCTTAGAAGACACATAAAGGCAGCTGATTTTTAATTTCACAAATTCAAGGACAGGTCAGTATTTGATTTTTTGAATTTCGCAGCTGAATGGGATTTCCTAGAATCTCTCCCAAAACCGTCGCTAAGCCTACAACTTTGTCTTACGATCTGTGTGTCTCTGGCTTCACGCGAGCGAAGCTTTTCAAAATTTAGGCTTATCAAGAACTATTTACGATCCACCATTGGCCAGTCCGGGATTTCTGATCTTGCTCTAGAACTACTATCGATTGAAATTGATCCGAGGAAGAATATTGATTTCATTCAAGTGATTGACAGGTTGCAACATTGAAGTCCAGAAAAGGACTGGGTGGCCGAGTGGTCTTAGCTGAGCAAATCTCAAGTTGGTGGTCTGGAGTTCAATTCCGGCAAAATTCAAGCAAAAAAACATCACTCGTTAACCTTGGGTGGCAACTCATCTGAGAGAATCAAACTCTGAAATTAAACCTGGAGATGGAGTTTGGATTGGTGCTCCCTTGGGTTATCTAGCGGCGTGGAGAGAGAGGCGATTTGCTGGAGTTAACCAGGTTATGGGTTTTATCCTCCGAAGACCACACCTTCGTCACATTGTGACGGACGGATGCCAGCAAAAGTGTAAAAACAACTATAAGTTAACATTGTTACAGTTCTTACCTTTAATTAATTTGTTTTTTGTTCTTTTAATTGTTATGCTATGGACTTATTTTAACAAGAAGAAATATAGTGTGAGAGTCGGGGGACACCAACTGAATTTGGCAATGGACAAGGCGCCTCGCCGGAAATCATTGATTAAATCTTGCAAAGTCATCATAGCCTATTAAACATATTTATTTGAGCACAGAGATTATTTGATCATTTAACATTTTGTCATTCTTATCTTTCGTGTCATCTAGGATTTTTTTCTACTGCTTTTTTTTTTTACCTTAAATTACATATGTGATGACAGCCTGATTCGTTTATTACAATGCAATGACAATGTGAAATGACATTTAGTTTACAATTTGAATGTAACGTATTGCCAATTGTATGATAATGTGATGACAACGCGATGCGTCAGATCGTAAATAGCTCGGATATCAATTTCCTTTGTACACTGAGGCCAAGTGTTACTGAGACCAAGTGTTACTGAGGTCAAGTGTTACTGAGGTCAAGTGTTACTGAGGCCAAGTGTTACTGAGGTCAAGTGTTACTGAGGTCAAGTACTGAGGTCAAGTGTTTCTGAGGCCAAGTGTTACTGAGGCCAAGTGTTACTGAGGCCAAGTGTTACTGAGGCCAAGTGTTACTGAGGCCAAGTGTTACTGAGGCCAAGTGTTACTGAGGCCAAGTGTTACTGAGGCCAAGTGTTACTGAGGCCAAGTGTTACTGAGGCCAAGTGTTACTGAGGCCAAGTGTTACTGAGGCCAAGTGTTACTGAGGCCAAGTGTTACTGAGGCCAAGTGTTACTGAGGCCAAGTGTTACTGAGGTCAAGTACTGAGGTCAAGTGTTTCTGACGCCAAGTGTTACTGAGGCCAAGTGTTACTGAGGCCAAGTGTTACTGAGGCCAAGTGTTACTGAGGCCAAGTGTTACTGAGGCCAAGTGTTACTGAGGTCAAGTGTTACTGAAGCCAAGTGTTACTGAGGTCAAGTGTTACTGAGGCCAAGTGTTACTGAGGTTAAGTGTTGCTGAGGTCAAGTGTTACTGAGGCCAAGTGTTACTGAGGTCAAGTGTTACTGAGGCCAAGTGTTACTGAGGCCCAGTTACCTAATTTTAGAGCCACTGACGCTCTTCAAAATTGATTGATCAGCGCTAGTCTGTAAAATATGTCAGAAATGCGGGTTGATTGATTGACGTAATCATGCTTGGATGAACCAGATACTACCTGGGAGTTACTGGAGTAAAGATAATCCCAGTCTTGAATAATTATCACCTAACATTGTTGTATCTAACAGACCTGATGTCAATAGGATTGACGCTTGGATGTGGTGAAGAGTTCTTTTTTTAAACGACATTTTCTGACAGTGTTGAAACGCATGGAAAAAATATTTCATCTTTTAATTGTAATAAGGTAAAGACAGTGGATGACTGGAGATGAAGGTGGAGGACAGGTGAAGAAGGTGAAGTACAGGTGAAGAAGTTTGAAGACAGGTGAAGAAGGTGTAAGGCATGTGAAAAAGATGAAGGACAGGTGAAGAAGGTTGAAGACAGGTGAAGAAGGCGGAGGACAGGTGAAGAAGGTGGTGGGCATGTGAAGACGTTTGATGACATGTGAAGACGTTGGAGGACAGTTACAGACTTTCCCAACTGCATCAGTTTCATTGAATGATTACCATTTCATGTTCTTTGGTTACCGAACTCCTTTAATCTTGGAGATATAGAATTATATACAGAACATTTTAGGGAATGGCCATCAACCTATTTCTGACCAAATAATATATCTCCAATAGGGTTGATAGCCGCTTTGCTTATTGGGAAATACATACACGCAGTAACGGCTTCGAATGCAGAGATCATTATAATTGCCGCTACTTGGGACCAAATGGTAAATTTTACCCCCCAAAATTTTTTTTTGTTCAGTGCGCACAAAAGCAGTGTGCAAAGTTTAAAGTGTCTAAAAATAGACTGAAAAATAATTCTTTATCATATAGGAAATTATTAATCGTCAACAAACGTTACTTATTAAATTGTGTTAACCAATGTTCTTAATTTGAAAAAAAAGCTATTTAAAAAAAAAACTTTCTCGCAAATATTCAATTAAAAGGAATTGTTTCAATGTCCCCATTAGTATTCCTTTCAGGATGCGCCCTTTGGTAAAAGCCGTACAGGTAACTAAAACCGTGGCCTTGGATGAGGCAAAGAGCTACTAGCAGCATGTGTTGAGGGGGTGATCTCAGAAACGGAGGGCGTCCCTGGGTCGTAGGTACGAGTGATTGAAGCGAGAAAGGGCGGAGTTTAAGTAAGTGAGTGGGCGAAAACAAGTCATTTAGTTCTAGTCCATAAGTTCAATAGTGCTTGCTTTTCTATAAATGTTGTTTTTTAAAAAAAACAGTCAATAATTGTGGCAGCTAATGGCCAAGAAATATAATTTTAGGATTAACAGAGGCTTATTGGTCCCTAGAGCCACTTACAATGAGAAAAGAATGTAACATGCCCAATTTTTTAAGTCCGGTGCGGGAAATATTTTTTTCCGCCCCTTCCAAAGAAAAAAAAAGACATGCTGTTGTTCGAAAACGTGAACGTGTCCCCCAAGGGTGGAGGCCCCCCTCCCTCTCCCCAATCCGAAGAGATTTACATGGTGTTTAAGACGTGAAATCTTTCTTGTAATCATCAATAATATGTAATCAAATCTGAATCTCCTGTATACAAGCTTTATGCTAAATGCACGCTATTTTCTTCAGTATTCAGTAGCACAGGTCGGATAGTATATGAATTATCAAAATGACCTAATAAAAATAGTTCAACAATTGATATCAACAGCGCTTTTACTATTGATGCTCTATGGGCTAGTTGTCGGCAAATCGCGGCTTGCGAGCCGCATGCGGCTATTTAGCGACCTGAGTGCGGCTCGACCAGTTGGCCACAAATCTGTTTTTGACTCCGAAAACATGGTTCTTAAAAGTTTCTTGAAAAGAAATGTGTCTCCCAAAAGTTGTTTAATAGTCCTGCTGCTGATATTTTGGCTCTTTTGACTAATGAGTTTACCATGTACTGCTTTAGGCTATACAAAGATATCGCGGATTGCATAATTCCTTGAGTTAGTTAGTTGCTCGGATTATCTTATCCAGTGAAAAACTTGCGTTTAGCGTCGAGATGCTGAAGTCCATGCACATCTCCTAACATCCCGTCGTAAAGTACGTAGGCAAAAAAAGGGGGGGGGG
>CAXITT010000221.1:54161-135223 GCA_964033795.1 Lymnaea stagnalis
TTTTTTTTTTTTTTTTTTTTATTTTTTTTTTTTTTTTTTTTTTTTTTTTTTTTTGTTTGAAGCCTAACCATTTCCCGTTACTCTATTTATTGACTTCACACCCTAATGTTGTAATGTGTATAGGTTAATTTCTGAAAGAAACACTGGAGGGAACCCCCCCCCAACCATAAAAATATGTTCGTTGCTACTTCATAAGTATGTGTTTTCAAGTGGTCTTATGCGATCCCTGTGAAACGTTCGTTCGACCCCCAAAACGAGTCGCGACCAACAAGCTGAGAACCACTGCTATAAACTATTACTATAGTAAACTTAGCATATCTGTTTACTTCTGGCTGAATATCATGCGTTTTAAAAAAAAAACTCAATATTTTACCCCTTGGAGCAGCGCAATGGATTAGGCTTGAGAATGTTCAACGGGTTGAGAACCCCTGAGTCTTACACCAAATGTAATATCAGTGCATTACTAGTGCATGAAGTAACTAGAACAGCTGGGTGAACGACTTTATAATTCTGATGTTTCCTTGAGCTCAAGGAAGACATTTTTGGCAAGAAAGTTATTACGTACTCCAAATTTTTAATGACACTTTTTTTAAAAAGTTAAATTTAGACAAGGAAAAACCTTTTGACCTATTTTTCCGCATTGCCCCGAAAGGAACCCTGAAATCTGCTATCTGAGGAAACATACTGTTACGTAAAAATGTATATTTCTGGCTTGGATTTGTTTCTATGGCCAAAAGTAGGCTCACACACATTCACGATAAAAATTTCTAGAAGTACGTTCAGCTTTATCAGTGTATTAAGATCTACGTTGTTGTTGTTGTTAATGTGTTTTTATTTGGGTTTTTTTTTGGGTGGCATGGGGTTAAGGGGAGGCGGTGGTGTTGGCTAAAGTTAATCATGATTCAAAACTACCATCAAAACTACCTTATAACTACCATCAAAGCTACCATCGAAACTACCCCAAAAGTACAATCAAAACAACCATCAAAGCTCCCATCAACGCTAACATAATAACTACCACCAAAACTACAATTAAAACTACCCTCAATATTACCATCAAAACTACCATCAACGCTAACATAAAAACTACTATCAAAACTACCATCAACACTACCTTAAAACTACCATCAAAACTACCATCAACGCTAACATAAAAACTACCATCAAAACTACCATCAAAACTACCATCAAAACTACCATCAAAACTACCATCAAAACTACCATCAAAACTACCATCAAAACTACCATCAAAACTACCATCAAAACTACCATCAAAACTACAAAAAATTTTCTTGGCTTGGTCCTCTGTCGAATAAGAAATGCAAAAGTTTGTGAGTAAATTATGTATTTCGTTTTTAAAAATTCAATAAATTCGTTCATTTAAAAGAACAGATCTATTTTTTTTTTTTACATAAAGACTTTTAAAAAAAAAATTTACAACATGTATTACTTTCTTTCTCGACCAGTGACCTGCACAATGACAAGTCCAATGACCAGCACAATGACCAGCACAATGATCAGCACAATGACCAGCACAATGACCAGCACAATGACCAGCACAATGACAAGTCCAATGACCAGCATAATGACCAGCACAATGACCAGCACAATGACAAGTCCAATGACCAGCACAATTACCAGCACAATGACCAACACGATGAACAGCACAATGACCAGCTCGATGACCAGCACAATGACCAGAACGCATTCGTTAAAAGAAACACTTAACCAAAAAAATAAAAATATTATTTTTAAGACACACAATTACAAATTATTTGATTTATGGTAGGAACTACTTGTGTATGTGTTTTAATATCTAGTTGTGTATGTGTATCATGCTAAAGATTACTTGTGTATGTGTAAATCTGTGTCCGGTTAAGATTTAGTTGTGCATGTGTGTCATGCTAAAGATCTACTTGTGTATGTGTGTCCCTTCCGGTAAAGATCTACCTGTGCATGTGTGTCATGCTAAAGATCTACTGTGGATGTGTGCCAAGTAAAGATCTAAAAAACGGTTGCTATAACAAAAGGACGTAAGAACGAGGAGATTTGTACAAGAAAGGAAAATGATAACCAAGATATTGGTACAAGAAAAGGACAATAGAACCAAGAGACTGGTACAAGAAAATGACACGAGAATCAAGATATCGGTACAAGTAAAGGACACGAGAATCAAGATATCGGTACAAGTAAAGGACACGAGAATCAAGATATCGGTACAAGTAAAGGACACGAGAATCAAGATATCGGTACAAGTAAAGGACACGAGAATCAAGATATCGGTACAAGTAAAGGACACGAGAATTACGAAAAGGACATTAGAATGAGCGCAAATCTCATTGCACAGTTTTAAACTGGCATACACACATTTTAGATACATAAATTAGGATTTTTAAAAAGTTAAAGTGTCCTGCAAAAAGACTATTTAATAATTCTGATATCTACCTTTGAAGTTGATTTAAAAAAATACGTGAAGAAGAGTTGTATTAAATATCAATCGTTGTGACGTGCAATCATGTGGTCCACCTAAGTTCGTGAAATAAACTCTCAAGCAGCTTAAACCGTCTTACTGTTAAAACAAACGAATCCTTTATCGACTTATGTGTACGTACAGTGTCAATGTTGTCCCCGTGTTTTCACCTCGTATTTATATAATATGTTTTATGTAATGCTTCTATTTATATAATGTTCGCATGCACGGTCGTATCCTGGAAAGGAGTCCGTATTCGACCACTCTGTCAATTGACATCTGTATGTGACCTATGTCATTTCTCCTCTTCTCGCATTTAGGTGGTGTTTCGGTTTGTCAGTTGTACACCATTATCACGACCACAACGCTTCCTAATTATTCAGCTGAGTCCGGTTATTTTAGTCTGCCCCCCCCCCCAACCTTTTCCAACACCCATCAAGTCGCTTACTTTCCAACTTTTCGCTTGTCTTTTTACCTAGTAGGATAATTTAATACGAAAATTCCTCCCCCCTGTTCTCCGGTTGACAAATCTGTGGTGGCTTATCGATTAGGAGGCCGTACATAAAACAGCCCCCACAGGGCTGCCAGTTGTGATACTTCCCAACTGGAAAAATAGGCACAGACTGGGTAGGGATTATGATTACAAGTTGCCGTTAATGGATATGAGGCGAGAGGCGAAGGTGGTAACCTCTGGCCGATGATTCTTACTACGCAGCCGTGAGAAGCTGCTCCAAGGCAACTGTTTCGTCCCAGCTACATCGCGAATTAGTTGCGTTGTGGAAACCCACTGTAGAATCCCTCTTATCGGGCATCTAACGCTTCCCCGGAATGGGTGGGGGAAGATATTAGGACGTAAATTTGTCCATCCCGGCTCCTGAGAAAGTCGATCGTGTGCAAACACAGTGTCGGACCGACCGGGTGTCTTTGGGTTAGGGCGGCCCCCGGCTTAGATTCTGGTCGAGCAGACTCGGGTGGGGGCTGTCCTATCAAAGAGACAACCCCGACGTGCAGCTCCGCGGCCCGTTACCGGGTTGAGGAGAGGTGTTTTGGGGAGGGCATGAAGAGCGCAAGCTCGACGGCCCGCTGACGCCATTTCTTAATGTAACATTTCATTACTAAAATTCTATCATCGTCCTTTTGCCAGATTTTCGAACAAAATAATGCTATTATTATTATTGCTGTAAAAAGTATAATAATAAATATTATTATTAATTTAATTTTTTTAAATTATTACTATTGTTATTTTTTTTTTTTATTATTATTTTTAAATAATGTAAAAATAATAATAAAATTCATTTCAACTTTATAATAAAAAAAACAACTAACGACAACTAACAATGTAAAAAAATATTAATAAAAATAATTAGTTACTAGTTAGGTTCCGCAAAACACAGATGGGGGTGGTAATGCCTGAATTTCCCATCTACTCTAGTTACTTGACAAGGGTCGCTCATTAAATAAATTACTACTAGAAAATACGACCCGGTGTTACCGGGATCAAAAGCAATGCTTATTGCGCTCATCGCTACCTGCTATTGCGAATTCTCAAAACCTCATTTTTACGTATGCAACTGTGTCGGGTTTTTGAGATATGTATTCTCAAATAATTTTTAAAGAAACGGAAATTTCCCATGCCCTCGTAATGAATACCATTTAGAACATCTTTTTTGTTTAAATTATTATATATGATAGGCGTAGCCTTTAATAGTTCTAACATCATTCGGTTTGAGAAATTGTTGTCCGATTCAGATCATTCATTATAGGCCAACCCAGGGCTAGGCAGAGGTCGAGGCAACCGAGAAATCACTCGGGGTCCTGCCCACACGGTATGGGGACCCTCCCAACTGCGGAATTTATTTTTCGTATCCTTTTGTACTGAACTTCGTACCGGTACTGTTTTTTTCCTCGTCCATATCTCACTTATTTCCATCGGTCAAGATGAGATGTAGACATGGTGTTCAATATCGACACGTATATTCGTCTGTGTGTGTGTGTGTGGCTTTGTGTGTGGCTGTGTTAGAGGTGTGTGTGGCTGTGTTAGAGCGCAGTTGCTCTTCAGTAGCGATTGTGGGTGCGCAAGTGTTAGACTCCTTTGAGAACTGTTTTGTTCTTTGTCCTTACGTCCTGTGAAGAGTGCTACATCAAGTGGCGTGAATTTGAGATCACGGTCTAGACAAACCGATATGTTGGATCGTCTATTATAGTTGATACAATCTTAAGTAAAGCCACAAAATGGAGAAAAATTAAGGAACTAATGGTGGGTTTAATTTATTTTTTTTAAAGTGAAAGTGCATTGGCTTTTCGATTGTATTCCGTTCCTTTAAATTGGAGACCACTCCCCCACAATAGCAATCTTCTAAAAGAGCATGTGATGAAGATTCAGCAGTCACACAAAAATGATGAACGGTTTCAAGCCCAATTTTTGTATAATCGGTTTCAAAATTAATGTATTATATTTAAGTTCGTAAGAAAATTGACTGTAAATAATTATCAGACAAATATTTTTCAATAAAGTTTGAGTCTCGTGTGAGCCACTCTGAACTAACCTCATTTTTTTGTGCAGTATATGTGTTTGCAGAACCCAAAACTGGACAGTTTTCCCACAGAGGAAAGATGTTAACAATCGCTGGTTATTCAACAAAAAAAAAAAAGGATCTCATCATCAGCATCAGTGGCGTTACAACCCATGTAGGGCATTGACCTGCTTCACTACATCCTTCTATTCGGATGATCCATGGCTTTCCACCTCCATGCGCGAAACCTCAACTGATGTAAATCTTTCTCTATATCGTCGATCCATCTCAGTTTTGGTCCACCGGTGAGTCGTCTGCTTCCAGGCTTCCCCGGTCAAGAGCTTCGTGCTCAGTACCGCCTCTGCAGATATTTTGTCAGTTGCTTCCAGGTTTCTGCATGTAGATCACTTTTGCTGCGCTGCAATCTCAATATGTGAAAAAGGATTATGGTGTGGCCGAATACTTTTGAAGTATTGCGAAATCAACTTGTGGATTGCCGAGGTCAAAGATATAGCAAAGGTACAGACAGAGAAGGCAAATATAAAAGGAAGTCAGGCTATTCCTCTCATGCGACAGACACTGACTATCTTCCCATTCCGTAAAAGTCACTCATTGAATTTATGTGGATTGAACGCATCGTCAAACTGTACTGTTGATGAGAAATATTTAGAAGTTGTTCAAACTGTTTGCACTATATTTTCAGCAAGTCGAAAGCGTTGGGAAACACTAAAGGCAAATGATTGGTGCTGATTCCCTACGTGGACTTTCTGTGAATCGTTGGACTGAAAAACATTTGATAGTGTTCCAAATTTCTACTATAACTTGTCTAGAATAATTAAAGCTGTGATTGAGGTTTCCACGTGTAAATTTTATCCCGAATGCATTTACAGATGTAAAGGGAGCGTTAAATGACAATCTTCTTATGATTGTTTCATCATTGCAATGGTTTGTATGAATGTACTAACCCTGATTGAACGCCGCAACCATATTCTTCAAGCTGGAAAGGTGCATATTGCTATACTAAACTGATCAATATGAATTCATCGGTATGTGAACTGAATTATGTCCACAATAAGTGGCCAGCAGTTCTGGAATTGTCAAGCTGATCATCAAACTTCATTGCTGAATTCCCAAACAAGAAAAGGAAAAAAAAAACGAAAATGATTCCACAGTGACCAAGTTGAGGACACTCCGTTTGATACAACAGTCCTCTGATCCAGACACAGAAGTCAAGTTCAGAAAAAAAAAATTGTTTAACCCAATTAATGATTCCACTGAGGCTGCCCCACATCATTTCTAGGGATTACGGCTACGTCACGCTTCTTGTGGAACTACTCAATCATGTCGGAAGCTGAAGTTAGAAGCTCTTGAATTGTCTCTTCCATGGAATATTCTGTTATTCTTCTGATTTTCATAAAAATGAGTTGGCGGGGGGGGGGGGGGGGGGGGGGGCGACTGTGAAGAGGAAGCAGGACACAACAGAAGAAAAAATATATAAGAGATTTTTGTTTCCGAGTGGTATGTTGCAAATATATCGTAAGTTGTTTCGGTACTTTGTTTTCCTATATACGCTTATAGCTTAAGTCATCTCGGTACTTTGTTTACTTATAATAGTATCTCGTTAGTCGTCTAAGTACATAGTTTCCTTATAATCTTTTCTCATCGGTCGTCTCAGTACTTTGTTTCTCCATACATTCTTTGTAATTCTTGACTTATGAAAAACGTTTAAACACTTTGATTATTTTTAACACACGCTTCTTAAAACCCGGGTCGAACAGTCTGTGTTGCACCATTGCACAAGGCATTCTTCTCTAGTTTTCATTAAATAAACATGTTCCACAAACTAGCACGGCAAGATAAACTAAATGCGGTTGACTATAAATTAACTGACCTGTCAGCTGGCAAGCTCGACTCCTAAACTGCCATTGACTCTACTTGCCAGTACACGGGCAGTGGTTGCGAAAGGAGGTGGACCGGACGACAGGGGAGATCAATCCTCCTACCGTATAGTTTTTGTAACAATGACACATGAGACTTTAGTGTACAGCGGAAGTAATCAACCTTTAAAAAAAAATTAATGATTGACGTGTCGTACCTGTGAATCTTGCAATGAACGAAGTGTGCTGTATGTTGTTTTTTTTTGTTGTCTTTTTATATTTCTCAATGTTTCAGCTCTGATAGAATATGTATATACTGTAGCGAAGGGAGAGGGTTGAGTAGAGGCTTAGCCAGGGTGTTTGGCGCCCGGGAACAAGATTCGCGCCCGGGGACACGAACCATTTTAAAGCGCCCCCTTTTCTTTTTTTCAACTCTCAAACCCATTATTTTCACCAATAATATAATATAAAAGCCAATTTTGGCGCCCCTAACTAGCTTGCGCCCGGGGACATCTGTCCCCCTGCTCCCCCCTCGCTACGCCTCTGGGGTTGAGAAAATAGTGTGGTATACTCCAGATGGCACTTTTTCTTTATATGGGAGGGGTGATTCTTTCTGCAAATTACACTGGTTGTTTGTTTTTTTTTCGTGCAAGGGGAGGCACAGCAAAAACCCTAGCTAATACGTCACTTTCTGTGCATAAGAATTTATTAGTTCCGATAAAATATTGAGTCCGCTCATGCGATGGTGAGTTAAATATAACGTAGCCTGAAGAGTGACATTGACTCTTGTGTTGGAAGGTAAGCTTGGCGGAGTGGGGGCAAAATGAGTTTTTTAAATGTCCTTTTTCCCCACCAATGATGTAAAGGCCTAAAGACCGGGACTGGATTGATGATGTGTGGGGGGGGGGTATTTTTGTGTGTGTGGGGGGGAGAGGTTTTTTTTTTAAAAGATGTGAAATTCAAGTCCAAATAACCGGAAGACAGGGGAATCAGAAAGAGATTAGTAGCGGACACATCTTTTTTTGAAGGGAATAATTTAAGACCTTTAGAGGGGAGACCTTTCGTCATCGAAGTGTGGGAGATTGGGGGGAGGAGGATGGGGAAAGTACATACCACTAAATCGTTGCCAGTGAAAGTTTAATGAGGGTTTAAGTTAGGGGTCGGCTTAACATAAGTTTTTTTTTTAGTTGTGTTTTTTTCACTTTTCTGATGTCCCCGTGCAACATGTTCCCGCACTTCCTGCAATTATTTGTCAGAGAGAGTGATGTGATATAACCGGTTTATTCGGTTAGGTTGAGCCAGTGTGTACATTTTGGCTATTTTTTTTTTTCGAACCGGTTGTTTACTCTGATATTCAATTAATATCATCTTCTTATTCCCACACCTTCGATGTTTTTTTTGTTTTTTTTTCTCTAAGTTATACTATTTTGCTAGAAGTGATTTTTAACACTCTCTACTAAATATATATTATCCCATTGAGACGTTGTCTTGAAATTTATGATAGCCAATAGAACATATAGAAAAAGTGTAACAAATAATATTTTTTATTGTACTTGGTTTGGGCAAGTAGCAGACCCATTTACCTTTTGTAAGACCATGAATATAGAAACTTAAATACTAACATATTATAGTAATTTCTTTTTCTTTTATTTTTACTTCTTGGCGAAATTCTTGATTTAAAAAAGTTATCAGCAACAAAACTAATGATCAAAGCAACTAGTAAAATTTGTGTTCAAGTTGAATGAAGAAATATGAATGTGGATTTATAAAGTTCAAGAATATCTAGGGTAGTGCACTATCTCGGTGACAAGGTAACTTGGTGAATCGAGGTCTCTGTGCAGTGGTTCGAGTGATTGATGACTGAACATCAATGTCACAACAGATCTTTGCATTTTGTCATTTCTTCAAGCCGACAAGTGGTTCTCCGGATTTGTCTTCTTCTGGTAGAATGTCTTCAGTGGACAAAACTCACTGATAAACTAGTTAAAAATAATTTAAAATCTTGATTTAAAAAAACAATTAAATTAGTTAAATTAAAGTCAAATTTTCATGTGTAAAGAAATGATCAATCCAAAATCATGCTTGATCTCTTCGGAATAAATATAGTTCGGTTTTTTTTTTTTTTTTTTTTTTTTTTTTTTTTTTTTTTTTTTTTTTTTTTCGGTAAAATTTTTTTTGTTTTCCTTCAACAGGGGAAGATTTTTAAAAACCCTTTTCGGAAATTTATTTTTTTTTTTTTTTTTTTTTTTTTTTTTTAAAAAAAAAATAATTTTTTTTTTTTTTTTTTTTTTTTTTTTTTTTGTTATTTCTTTTACTTTTGTCTACGGTAAAATTGTCTTGGTCTGCCTGCAACAGGAGAAGATCTGTAAAAACCCGTTTCGGAAATTTCTGTTTGTGACCACGTATATGACGAAATTGGCGGCGCTGTTGATGAGCATTGCCGTCTTGTTGACCTCTTGAAGGACCAGCCTCATGCTCTCATACTCCCCAAACGCAATGTTCACGTACCGTAGTAGGTAGGAGACCCCACCACAGATGATATAGAGAACGCAAACTGACAATAGAGTCCGTGTGGTTTTCGTCATGGAGCGACCCGCTCGGGATTTGAGCAGGTCTGTTGTATTGTCATCTGGAGTTTTAACGTAAACTGAACTGGAAGTCATCGCTAGACGCTTTCGTGACGCCATCTTGACCTTGACCCCGATCAATGCGCACCCGACCGAAACGTAGCACAGCGGAACTATGCCCGTGATGTTGTTGGTGAATTCCTGAAGGGTGTCGTACACGTTCGCTCTCTTGTCGGCGTAATAGAGTTTCGAGACGTAGATGCGCGCTCTGAGCGGGCCCTGGATGAGCTGCGTGTAGAACATGAAGTACGCCGTGATGGTGGCGAGGAGGACGAGAAGGCAGCACACAGACACCAAGGTGCGCCATGGCGTCACGATCGTGCTGAACTTCAGGGGCAGGAATATCGCTATCAGTCTCTCCGTTGTGATCAGAACAATCAGCGTCAAAGACATCAGCTTTCCCACGGTAATAAAGAACTCTGATAATTTCGTTAAGTGGTACAGCGCAATGTTGACGTCCGGAGAGTAGACGAAGTAGGAGCCTTGACTGTAGTACAAGAAGTAAGGAATATTGTTGATGCACAGGAGGTGTGAGATGTCGGAGATGGACAGCGAGACGAGAAGGATGTTGGAGCTTTTGTGAAGGCCCTGCTGACAGATTACGATCAAGCTAAGGATGTTGCCCGCCAGGCCCGGGATCGAGATGATGGGCTCGACCACGAACTGGAAGCTCCACTGGATGAGAATAACTTGCGCGAGGCTTTCGAAATAGAGAATCGTTGTAGACGCTGCGGTTGTCGGAGTTGTCGTTGTCGCGTTGAGGACCGCGGACAGCGTTGACATTCTGTAAATGTGTGAACACACACACACTGTAAGCTAATATATATTTAGCTTTCTTGAAAAATTATTTTCTGGAAACACACACACAGACGAATTATTAGTGAAGGAAACGATTGAAATTATTTCAAGTTTTTAACTTTCTAGAAATTAAGTATTCTTTGATAAAGTTGCATGCTAGAGATTGAGTTTAATCTATCTAGAAAGAAAATCAATTTATTATAGAATTCCATTTCCCCAACTGTACTAAAATACGGATATGAAATTGAAAAAAAAAAGTTTTGGACATATCGTGATAAAATATATTGGACCGAATAGCCAACACACCAAATAAAATTAAAAATACTGACAAATATTATAAATCTTAAGAAATTTACATTTGCACACCATTCATTTTTTATGGACACATACATTAATTTTTTATGGACACACACATTTATTTGTATGGACACACCCATTTATTGTTTCGTACACACCCGTTTATTGTTTCGTACACACCCATTTATTGTTTCGTACACACCCATTTATTGTTTCGTACACACCCATTTATTGTTTCGTACACACCCATTTATTGTTTCGTGCACCTTTAAAATCAACTAGCTGAAACTATAACGCGTTTCTTTTTACAAATTTCCAACAGGCAGCACGTTCGAACATGTTTTTGATAGGACTCGATGCCCTGTTATCTTGAGGCTCCAGCTTATTTAATAAACGTTTTTTTTTTAAATTGGCATTCTCATCACTGTTTGATTCTCCTGATGATTTTTATTATCATCAACGAGTTTTAAGGAAACAATGAAGAAATGCAGAAGACTCAGATCTCTTCTTTGTTTAACTTGTGTTCTTCTTTTTTTTTTTTAAGGACATCCTAAAATACTGACGAGCCTTCTTTGTCACCCATGTCCAATTTTACGGACTGTCCGTAAATTAACGAAGAGCACTACGGATACTACTTCTAAGCACTACGGATACTACTTCTAAGCACTACGGATACTACTTCTAAGCACTACGGATACTACTTCTAAGCACTACGGATACTACTTCTAAGCACTACGGATACTACTTCTAAGTACTACGGATACTACTTCTAAGCACTAAGGATACTACTTCTAAGCACTACGGATACTACTTCTAAGCTAAGTGCGATTTTTCAAAATTTTGTTGTGTTTTTTTCTGTTGTTTTGTTCTCTGGCGAAGGCTTCCTGCCGACACGTTCGTTGTTTTGTTGCGTTCCTTATTTTCAGGCTTAACCCTTCTTTGTTTTACTCATTTTATATTTCAACTACCCGGATATAGGATCCGGAAAATCTAAACCATCTTAACTACAGACCGCAGCGATTGAAACAGCGATTTTAAAAAAAAATACGTTTTCTTCACATCATCCAGGAAAAAATTGTTTGGATTAGTTTATCTTTGATGTGTCCATTTCTTATTAAATTTAAAATCTAGATATTTAAAATCGTTTTGGGTTTAAAAAATAAACAAGATATTTTTGGTTAGATGGAGAGTTATTCTGTCTGTGAGCGATGCGAACTGCTATTAAGAGATAAGCTGTTCAAGAGCTTCGTTACGCCTATGGGTTGGGTAATCATAAAACAAATGTGACATGTGGTTCTTTATTGAAAACAAAAAAAAAAAACAAACAGCATCTCTTCTTCCACGCGCTTTCTCTCTGCATCTCCATTACTACTACCAAACCAAAACTACAAACATCGTCGTCTCCCATACCCATATATGTAACAAGTGCCAAGCACGTAGCAACATCTGCACGAATAATCTCCACACCAAAACACGCACCGACAAAACGCGAACAAGAACAAATCATGAACAGCGAGGTTTCTTTTGGAGGAAAAAATAGCATGAAGCTGATAAAAATAGCATGAAGCTGATTTGGATGAATTGTATTTTTACTTGTGTTATTTATGTATGCTTAGATTGCAGATTTACGCGCTATTTTGTGATATTTATCATTTTTATCTGATTGTCTTAAACTCCACTGACTGCATCCAACAACTAACCACGACAAATGTACACACAAAAGAAAAAAATTATCGTAATGCTAAAAAAATCAGTTGGAATGATCACATTTTATTATCCTGCCAAAGTTAGGAAATTTTAAGAATATTAGAATATATTATATTCGAGAAAATTTTGATGAACTGTATTTTTCCCCTCACACCATTGAAACTCATTCAAGGTAAATTAAGCGTCCGGGAAATATTACAGGCTTTTTTCCCTTGCCACTATTTGTGATTTTGATCATAAAAGGTCATGTTAATTTTAGGATTTTATTTAATTGGAAGAGCATAACATGTCATCTGTTGCGCCCCCCCGTCCAAGGACTAAGGGACATGATGGTGATGATGATTTATTTTCCCTGCAATTTAATTCAGGCTTAACACAACAAATTATGAAATCAATTTAGGGCATGATTTTTTCCTCCTCTTGTGAAGTCGTCTAGCTATTATTAATTTGCGCAGCTGATGAAACAATCTTCTCCAAAGGTTTTCGTACAAATTAATTCACCACTTTCACAGAACAAAGATGAACACGAAAGTTTAACATACAAAACAATGCGTGCAATCACAAACGAAAAAAAAACCACACTGTCACATTCTGTTATACATCGTATTGGCTGATGAAGTAACTTGTTGCAGAATTAATCTTGCCACACTCAACAAAGTGTCCCTCACAAAAAAATGGCATTCAATAATGCTCTGTCTGGTAATGTTAATCTTGAGAATAAGAATTCATTGTTTCTTATCAAATAATCGATTCATTTTAAGTAGTGTATCCTATTGGGTAACCGATTCCTTTAACTATTGTATCCCCACAAAGTAATCGTTTCCTTTAAACCCACACCATCAATGATTTCTTCTTTAGACAATCGCATTCTTGTTCGTTCTTCACACGTTCGAGCCTAAGGTCGCTCACATTATTGCGGTGAACATTGTTGACAAGAGACTTTATTGTTTGTTAAATAATGACAAATTTAGACGTCCGAATGGGTCTGAAGGACAGAATGGTTTGTAAAAACATAAACAATTAAATTAGAGTGAGCCAAAAAGATACATTCTTTTCAATCAGTCTAGGGCGGAGCTTTACGTGGCGTTTCTATGATGTGATCCGAGTGTTACACGGTGCGTCTATGATGTGATCCGAGTGTTACAAGGTGCGTCTATGATGTGATCCGAGTGTTACACGGTGCGTCTATGATGTGATCCGAGTGTTACACGGTGCGTCTATGATGTGATCCGAGTGTTACACGGTGCGTCTATGATGTGATCCGAGTGTTACACGGTGTGTCTATGATGTGATCTGAGTGTTGCACGGTGTTTGCATGAGTTGATTATTTGAACACCAGATTGATGAATATTTGATATATGTATACGCAAGTTTGGGCTGTGAAACCTCGTCGTAACAACGACCAACCCCATCGTCGTAAATAACATCAAACCCGTTCCAAATATAGGTTATTCCAATAAGGTCACCTTTTTTTTTCCTGATCAAAATGTTAGACATCATCCTGTATTAAAAGGCCACAAATATATGTATATTTATATGTTAGTTTTCTATGTTCAAGTGTATACTTATTGTCAGTTTTCAATGTTCAGTTGTATACTTAGATTTCCGTTTTCAATGTTTGATTGATTGTTTGATTGATTGATTAATTGATTGATTGATTGGATATTTATATAGCGGTGGCACCCCTGCAACTTTAGCTTGTTCACTGCGCTCTGGTGTTCTGAAATCTATTTAAACAAAAAATGTCTTTAAATGTTTCTTAAATGATTTTTTTTGATCATTTTCTAATCGCCTTAAAGATTGTGGCAAACTGTTCCTGAATGTAGGCGCTATCGCTTCAGAAAGAGCGCACTCACTCCGTAAGAATTTTATTCTGTGTTCATCCACACTGGGAATTTTCAGTATCGACTGTGTTCAGAATATGTATATCAAGAATACGCAAAACATTATTACATTTAAACATGAATGATTGATTTGTTTCACCTTTAATTTCCTCAGAAAATGTGTGGACCGACTCGTGGGGATAATAGACGGAGAATACAGAAGGCGGCAGGATTTGTATGAATTATACCAGGATCACACAATAGTGGCTCATAGAAAAACGGCGCAGGCCACGTTGGTCAGCACATGGAGGAAGAATATATGATAACAAGGGATAACAAGGGATAACAAGGGATAACAAGGGAGAACTTCCGGTTAGATGGGTTTAGTGTACATGTTTTTTATGAGGAATATTTCTTTGACTATGACATTATTAGTCAAGTAAATCCTCAACAAACTGTGATGTATAATCTAAAATGTCACCATTGCTGGTCAAGGGATGAGCCAAAAGTCACTGTCTTCAAAATGCTTGGCTAATGATGTGATTTCGGGGTTTGTACTGCATTGTTGATATTCGACGCCATTTTTGTTACCACTTCCTGTCTTACTTGAAGCGTAGCAAAACTCTATTGCTGTGTGTGCTCTCAGACTGAAACACACGGAGTGACTTGTGGTATGTTCAAATACAATATTACACTATATACAATTGTGGTAACGGCTCTGGTCAATAAATTGTTCATTTTTGATGCCGAGAGACCAGAAATAGGCCTTATATTTGACAATTTGGACTTCAGTAGGAAGACAGTTTTCCGCATAGCTGGTACTGCTCACTGTGTGTTTATAGACATTTTACATAGAGCATCCCGATCATGCTCTACTCAGAGGCCCTTAGGCCGTCAAAAACTGGTACTATTGTATCTGGCCTGCATCCTCCTGGCAAATTCGTACTCTCCTGAACCCAACCCTGGACCGAACGTTACTACTAGTGCTGGTTCTCCCTTGCATACCCCATCAAGTT
The DNA here is from genome assembly GCA_964033795.1 of Lymnaea stagnalis. Taxonomy (NCBI): domain Eukaryota; kingdom Metazoa; phylum Mollusca; class Gastropoda; family Lymnaeidae; genus Lymnaea; species Lymnaea stagnalis. The sequence goes on from CAXITT010000221.1 coordinate 69,290, forward strand.
CCAAATCCCAGTCATCATGGATCTGCGGAGCATGTGACCATGTTGTACATGTGGAGGACAGAGGCGTTGCCTGTGAACAATGTGGGCAATGGTTCCATCGTCAATGCCAAAGCATCGACACTTCTAATTACAACCAACATGCTAAAAATTCTGACGTGCCATGGCACTGTACTGTCTGCGGCAGCCAGATTAACCAGTCTGTGTTTGACCCACATAGTGCAGGGACAGACTCTACCTTCCCAGATTTCTCTCTGAACCACTCAATCTCCACACCAAGAGACATTCGAAGTTTTCAACCACCACACTGCTCTACTCCTATGCGCTGCAGTCAACAAGACAAATGGAGACACAGGCCATTGCGCATATTAAATGTAAACTTCCAGTCTGCAAGTGGTAAGCGAGTAGAGATAGCTAACCTAATTAACAGCCTAAAACCCGACATCATCTTGGGCTCAGAAACATGGCTGAATCCCTCCATAGCAAACGCAGAGGTTGTACCAGATATATACAAAGTATTTCGTCGAGACAGAAAAGACAGAGGAGGAGGAGTGCTTGTTGCAGTCCATCACAACTTGGACTGCCACGCTGTTCCAGAACTCGATGTTGACGACTGCGAGATCCTGTGGGTAAAATTGAAACTAAAGGGTAGACGCACACTCTACGTGTGTGCCTATTATCGACCAAATACAGCAGATGAACCAAGCCTGAGGAGGTTCGAGGTATCGCTTCACAGAGCAACACAGTCAAAAAACGCTTTTCTCCTTATAGGGGGGGATTTTAACTTTCCTGGTTGGAATTGGCAGATTCCTGCCTTGAAGCCCAAGTCCCCATACCCTGTTCTACACTCAGAATTCATGGAGATAATTAACAACCATGGTCTGGAACAGCTGGTTAAAGAACCCACGAGGGGGGAAAACACTCTTGACCTACTCCTCACCAATTGTCCACATCGTGTCCAAAAAGTTGAGGTCATCCCCGGGATTTCGGACCACAACATTCCTTATTGTGAATTTCAGGTCAACACACTAAAAATGAAACAAATCATTCGAGAAATCCCAATTTATGCCAAGGCAGACTGGGATGGCCTAAGGATTGCAACCACAGAGCTAAGCTCAAACATGAAGGTGATTCAAGGTACAGCGACAACAGACGAGCTGTGGGTGAAGTTCAAGACTACAATCACTGATGCAGTGAAGAAATTTATACCACACCAAATCACCAAACCTAGGATAAATCAGCCATGGGTCACGGCTGAAATCCGTAGGCTCATCCACAGGAGAGACCGCCAATACAAACGCATGAAGAAAAATGGCTCGATGGAACTGAGAGAGGAGGTACTGAGACTCCGCCGAACCATTCAACGCTTATTGCGTAGATCGTATTGGAACTACATGAACGGCATCTTCTCAGAGGAAGACACCCCGACCAAAGATGTCAAGAACAAGCGCTTCTGGAGCTATGTGAAACACCAAAAGTCCTCAAACGCTGGAGTTTCCCCCTTGAGGTGGGATGGCCAATTGACATCTGACCCAAAAGCACAGGCGGAGATACTCAATCAGCAGTTCCAGTCGGTCTTTGGTGACGGTAGAGAGTACTCTGAGACTGAGTTCCTTCTGAAGACCAAAATGATGAACAGAGCCTATCCTATCATGGGAGATATCCAGATATCAGAACAAGGTGTGTTTGCCCTCCTCAATACCATTAACCCTTACAAAGCATGTGGTCCTGACAACATTAAACCACGAGTGCTCAAAGAATTAGCCAAAGAAATCGCTCCTGCACTGACAATCCTCTTCCAATCGTCACTATGCACAGGAAATGTTCCAGCAGACTGGAGAACAGCGCATGTCACTCCAATTTACAAGAAAGGGGAGCATTCCGACCCTGCCAACTATCGTCCGATATCCCTCACTAGCGTCGTCTGCAAACTGTTGGAGCACATAATCGTAAGCTCTGTCATGAAGCATCTTGAAAGCCAAAATATACTCAATGACTGTCAACATGGCTTCCGAGTCAATAGGTCATGTGAGACCCAGCTTCTCGAATTTGTAGAAGACTTGATGACCAATCTGGAGAACCACAAGCAGACTGACGTGCTAGTAATGGACTTCGCAAAAGCATTTGACCGGGTGAATCATAGTTTGCTTCTACACAAACTCCAGATATATGGGATTCAAGGCACCACTAAAACATGGATCTCTAGCTTCCTCAGCCACCGACGCCAAGCAGTAGTGGTGGGCGGTACAAGCTCCTCCTTTGTCAATGTGAAGTCAGGGGTCCCCCAGGGATCAGTCCTGGGCCCCTGTTTGTTCCTAGCATACATTAATGACCTACCGGAGAAACTGACATCACAGGCAAGACTGTTTGCAGATGACACAGCAGTGTATAGGACGATCGCCAACAGATCTGACCAGGACCAGCTACAACAGGATCTCAATCTGTTAGCTGAGTGGGAGATGAGCTGGGACATGGAATTTCACCCTGCCAAGTGCCAGACACTATCAATCTCTAGAAGTTGTACTCCTCTACACTACCAATACAAACTGCACGGCCATATTCTTGAGCAAGTTTCCTCCGTAAAGTACCTGGGTGTTACCATTCAAAGAGAGGTCCGCTGGGACGAGCATATTAACAATGTATGTAACCAAGCAAACCAAGCCTTGGGGTTCTTAAGGCGAAATCTAAAGATTGGCAACTCCTGTGTGAAAGAAAGAGCATATAAAGCCTTTATCCGTCCGATTTTAGATTATGCATCTTCAGTCTGGGACCCATTTACCCAGAAGAGCATTGACAGGTTGGAGGCGGTCCAGCGACGAGCAGCACGCTTTGTCCTAAACCGCTACAGGAATACCTCTAGTGTTGGCAGCATGCTAGAAACACTAGGCTGGTCACCATTGGAGAAACGACGACGACAATCCAGGCTCTCCATGATGTACAAGATAAATAATGGGCTGGTCCACTGTTCCAGTATTAAACAGAAACTCGTCCCTCTCCCCCATAGACAGCGACGAGGCCATGACAGGCAATTCAGGCTCATACCAGCAAGAAGCCAGTATAGGAGCTGCTCATTCCTGCCCAAGACAATCAGGGACTGGAACCATCTTTCAAAAGGAACAGTTGAGGCGACAACACTAGACACATTTGTGTCTATTGCCTCAAGCCTTCAAACCCCTAGTGCATAATTTCCTCATCACCACCAGTAACAGAAACATTGCAAATCCCATCTACATGCATAGAAGCCAAAATGATCAATAAATTGATCGTGGGCCCTTAGGATATAGAAGAAGAAGACAAGTGCAGTTTTTTAACATCAGGTCCGGGTATTTTCAGAAATAGGCCTACTGTCAGTCCTACACCATCACTGCTGGCATTCAAACAATAGACCTATAGGCAGTCCTACAGACAGTCAGTCCTACACCATCACTGCTGGCATTCAGACAATAGACCTACAGGCGGTCCTAAAGACAGTCAGTCCTTCATACAGTCAGTCATACAGACAGTCAGTCCTACAGACAGTCAGTCCTACAGGCAGTCAGTCCTACGACCTCACTGCTGGCATTCAAACAATAGACCTATAGGCAGTCCTACAGACAGTCAGTCCTACAGACAGTCAGTCCTACAAACAGTCAGTCCTACAGACAGTCAGTCCTACACCCTCACTGCTGGCATTTAAACAATAGACCTATAGGCAGTCCTACAGACAGTCAGTCCTACACCATCACTGCTGGCATTCAGACAATAGACCTACAGGCGGTCCTAAAGACAGTCAGTCCTTCATACAGTCAGTCATACAGACAGTCAGTCCTACAGACAGTCAGTCCTACAGGCAGTCAGTCCTACGACCTCACTGCTGGCATTCAAACAATAGACCTATAGGCAGTCCTACAGACAGTCAGTCCTACAGACAGTCAGTCCTACAAACAGTCAGTCATACAGACAGTCAGTCCTACAGACAGTCAGTCATACACCCTCACTGCTGGGATTCAAACAATAGACCTACAGGAAGTCCTACAGGCAGTCCTACAGGCAGTCCCACAGACAGTCAGTCCTACACCCTCACTGCTGGCATTCAAACAATAGACCTACAGGCAGTCCTACAGACAGTCAGTCCTACAGTCAGTCCTACAGTCAGTCCTACAGACAGTCAGTCCTACAGTCAGTCCTACAGTCAGTCCTACAGACAGTCAGTCCTACATCCTACAGACAGTCAGTCCTACAGACAGTCAGTCCTACAGTCAGTCCTACAGACAGTCAGTCCTACAGTCAGTCCTACAGACAGTTTAGTCCTACAGACAGTCAGTCCTACAGACAGTCAGTCCTACAGACAGTCAGTTCTACAGGCAGTCCTACAGAAAGTCAGTCCTACAGACAGTCAGTCCTACACCATGCCTGAGACTCTTTATTATTGATTAATAAAATAGACGCACCGGTAAAATAAAAAGATATCAGCCTATTCACGGAGTTCAAGCGTCATGCTTGAAGCTCGCAGCGTGACAGCTTTTATTTGTTTGTTTAAATCAGTTGTTGTTGTTCGTCCGTCGAGGATCGACGATGACCATCGAGTCGCCTGGTGACTGATGACTTGCGCGGGTGACTTTTGTTTAAAGCGAGGAAGAGTTGCGCAGCGTCAACCTCACTCTCTCGTCCGAGCCCACCATATCCAGTGGCAAGACTCTACGTCAAGACGACCAGGGATGGGTACGGTTGCAGGAATGGACATTGTATGCGCCTTACGGGACTCCAACTCCGGGTTTGAATTCAGAGTTTCCTTCTCTTAGATGAGTTGCCGACCAAGGTTAACGAGTCTCATCCACCCGGGGTGATGTTTTTGCTTGACCGGCCTTTGGCTGAAATTGAGGTTTGCTCAGTTTAGACCATTCGGCCACCCAGTCACCCATGCAGTGAATGACCATGGCGTTCTACGTGTCTGGTCATGTTCTCAGCGATTCACATCACTGTGCTGTCTCCGCCTTTTGTCCGTTGACCAAGTAGTGGTTCTTCCGCACAATTTGCCGGATTCAGTCTTTACATGCTATGGGGGACAACCCCTTTTTTCCGAAAGTTATATGCCCTTCGGCTACCCTCAACCTGGAATCGTTGTCTGGGTTGTAGTCATGTGGAATTTTGTTGTTGTTGGTTTTTAGGGAAGGGGTGATTTGAAGAGAAAGTGGAACACAAAAGTAGCAAATTATAGATGAGATTTCTCCCGAGTGGGTCTTGTATGGAATGACGGAAGGATGAAGGTCGTGGGTAACCACAATCCTAGAGGCAAAAGGATCACATTCAGACCAAGGCTAACATGGATATGAGATGGTAACATAAGTACAGAAGCTTTGTATCCAAGCATGAACAAGGCACGCAATAGAACTTCGGGAAAATGTCTGAGTGAAAGAGCGCGTTGAAGCAGGCCGAGATAAAGACGAGATAAGTTTCTTTACTGATCCAAATAAGTGAAACTAATTTTATTACATTGTACATATTCAATCAGGAGGTAAGCAGGAGTGGCTCCTTGTGGCTCTTCATTGGCTCTTAAAAAACATTTACGTAAAGTTGGAAGATAATGAATTTCCTATTTTTTTGATATGTATTATTTTAAAATTTATATGGGAATAACTAAAAATGTTTTATTGTTTTTTTTTATCTTCAAATTAAGACGAGCGTGCATTGAATGAAGGATTTAACAGCGGAGCGGACAATATCCTAACTGCTAGCGCGCGTCATCGAGTTGGCAAAATAAATTAACACCAAGCAGAGTGTTCTCGTGAAATGAGCAAAGCTATCTTACAAACGACGTATACGAAAGGCGTTCATATACTTTTCGCACCGATGCAACTTACATTTTGGAAACTCGAAACAATGGATTCATTAGACACGAACAATTTGTGTCAACATAACAAAACATATCCATGTTAAGCTTTAATAATAGTTTAACATGATACACAAATAAGCGCATCGCCCAAACGCCTTCATCATTATAACAATAAAACATTTAAATAAGTATATTCTAGTACTAAAAAATGATAAAAGACAGGTACAACTATGTAGGAGCCGTCAGAAGTAAATTGAATTAACTAATTATAATTGTGTTGGATTGCAATAAAAAATTAAAATAGATTAATTAGACACAAATTATATTGACACAAATAGTTCGTGTCTAATTAATCTATTTTAACGCTTTATCGCAGTCCAACATTCGAAATCATGATATTTTTTGTGTTAAATGTTTATAGCTCATATAAGAAAACAGATGTAATACATATGGCTATAAGAAAACAGATGTAATACATATGGCCCGAAATGTGTTTCCTCCATCCTAAACCATCTCGGTAACACGTCTATCAAAAAAGTACTTTTCCAAAATCCTTCATATTTACCGACATCTCGCCACTCGTGACACACGACATCCAGTTACTACAATTAGGATGATCGTGAATGGGAGCAATGTAATTATAGAATATGTCTTGTTATGGCTAAGTCATTGTTAATCACGTACGAACTCTCAATCACCTCTCAATCAAGTTTAATTAAATCGCACCTTGATGAAGTCAGACCTGAGTTACATCAAGTCACAATTCTGAGTTGGCTTAGTGTAGGAGCAAAAGAAATTTGAATTGTGTTACTTTTTGGACCGTTCTTGGTAGGTCGCTAATTAAAGCTTTTTATAGATTCAAATCATATTGTCAGGCCCCATTTGTCCAATCGCAGTATCACCTGACACTTCTATTGCTGCCCACAGATACTACTTACCAGCTAAGTGCTATTTCTTATTTTTGTTTTTATACAGTTTTTTCTGTTGTTTTGTTCGCTGACGAAGGCTTTCTGCCGACACGTTCGCTGTTTTGTTGCGTTTATTTTTTTCAGGTTTAACCCTACTCTGTTTTACTCATTTTATTTTATCACCTGCCTGTATATTGCCGTTTGAAGACTGTCGAAGTCCTCTAAGCAGATGGGGGCGGCACTCTTTGGTGGAGTGGCATTTTCAGTCCTCTGCGTCTGGGTTTTGTTGTGGTTTTCGTGAGCGAAAGACTTCACAAGAGAAATCAAGACCCGCCACACAAAGACTCCGACCACGGGTTCCACATTTAGAACAACAAGTTCGTCCGCAACGATCAGCAGTGACTTGTTCCCAAAGGACTTCTCTGTGATTGATTGAATGAACCTCTTGGGTTGGTGGTGACGTGCCCTATCGGTGGTTCTCACATGACAAAATAAAGCAGTGCTGTCAACACATGAAAGGTGGCGCATTGCAACCTACTCTCATCGCCAACTTGCCAACGCAGGTCGCAGTCTTCGGTACGACAGCTGTATGTCTTATAACAACGTATCAAAGCTTAATTCGTCTTTTCAACCCTGAACCCTGCAAAAAAAAAACCAAAAAAAAACCAAACAAACAAATAAGCTATTCTTCCACACAAACGCCCAACTTTTTTCAGTTATTTAAGTCATAAAAAAAAGTTGAGATTCATTTCGAATTTCGAAAATATTTATGGGGAAAAAAACTAACACATAATAATTTAGTTTAAAAAATAAAATTTAAAAAAAAAAAGTTTAGTTAATAATCATGAACCAGGGATATTATGAGGTAAGAGAATTGCTACGTTATTCTTCAGGCGCTGTAGGTACTCAGGGCAGGAGTTCTTAACTATTGTGTTGTTGTTGAGCCACACCCACTCACGACTTCTAAACATTTCTTATCCCCCCCCTCCCATTCTCTATATCAAAACGTATTTCTCGATGCCCCACGATAACAATGCCTCCCAACATCACACCCCCCCCCCGGCTTAACCAGAGGGCATGGGGCAACCTAGGGTAATTAATAACCCCTGCTTTAGGGTAACACAGATGAAAAGGTGATGGCAAAATCGCTATTTCTGTAAAGTTTCAATTGCATGAAGATAAGAAGCGTCATACATTGTCAAACTCTGGTACATAAACTATTGAGCTACCTGTTGAAGCGAAAAAATAGGCAACAATGCGGCAGTCACATCGAAAGTCTAGTCCCACCCACCTTTCATAGTGAGGCTCATCGAATGCCGAGCAGATGCCGGGGCAACCACGTCAATCACTCGGGGGCCATGTGGGGGCAATGTCCCCATGACTCCCCCCCCCCCCCCAAAGGCGGCATTTGATACAGTTGATGATTTTACATTGAACTTTTTTGGGTAACGAAAATTTGGATTTCCTCGGGGCCCAGAAAGCCTCTGCAACCCGTGGGCTAACCACTTGATTAGCTTACTTGGAACGGCGCTGGGCTAACCACTTGATTAGCTTACTTGGAACGGACCTGGGCTAACCACTTAATTAGCTTACTTGGAACGGACCNCCACTTGATTAGGTTACTTGGAACGGCGCTGGGCTAACCACTTGATTAGCTTACTTGGAACGGACCTGGGCTAACCACTTAATTAGCTTACTTGGAACGGACCTGGGCTAACCACTTGATTAGTTTACTTGGAACGGACCTGGGCTAACCACTTGATTAGCTTACTTGGAACGGACCTGGGCTAACCACTTGATTAGCTTACTTGGAACGGACCTGGGCTAACCACTTGATTAGCTTACTTGGACTCCCAAATTTAAATCAACCTTATTCCTTAAGATTGTCATCAAATTTTTAGTAAAGCTCATTGCTCTCTCTCTCTCTCTCTCTCTCTCTCTCTCTCTCTCTCTCTCTCTCCCTCTCTCTCTCTCTCTCTCTCTCTCTCTCACTCTCTCTCTCTCTCTCTCTCTCTCTCTCTCTCTCTCTCTCTCTCTCTCTCTCTCTCTCTCTCTCTCTCTCTCTCTCACTCTCTCTCACTCTCTCTCACTCTCTCTCTCTCTCTTATTTTATTAATAAATCTGAGAATTTAAGGATCTGTACTCTAGAAAATATTTTTTTAATTTTTTTTTTTACTAACTTTAAACATAGCTATAATAGAATCATATCGGGGTTTCCATTTGCATCATTAAGCAAAATTGCCTAATTTTGGTACTTTAAATGAAGGAAGCATGGGTTATCTTCAGATTGAAGTTAATGCGTTTATTTTTCAAAGTTTAAAAACAAAAAAAACAAAAAAAAAAAAAAAAAAAAAAAAAAAACCAGTGATTCTCAATGTTGACCTACGGGTACCCCAAACGAATTCAATCAGAGTTCACTGGTAGATACATCAAGCGTATTAAATTATGAATGTTGACCTTCAACCCGGCAATGATTTGGTAGTGACCAACGTCTGACGCGTCCGCCTTTTTCTTCTTTATTATCCATCCCTCCATGAGGAAAGGTGCTTGTTCCCCCCCCCCCTTTTAAACAATCAGAACGCGGCTCGTCAACTGGCCGCTGTGACGTCATTGCGGACAGGTGACGGCGTTGCCAGCTGGGTGGCCACCAAGGTTTGTTTTCACAGGCGCGCCACTAGTCCGACGACTTAATCCGTTTCTTACCTCAGACCTGATGGACGGAAACAAATGTGGCGTTGCCTAAATTTAATCCACCATCTTATGTAATATGTATTTTTTTTATTTATTTTTTTTGAATACCAGTCACTGCCCACCCAACGTCTGATACGCCCCCCTCCCCACTTTAAAAAAAAAAATGTCTGAAACAAACACTGCAGTTTGTCTCTTCGAATTGTCCCAATAAATTTCTCAATGTGATTAATTTAATAAAAGTCAACTTCAAGAGTTTTGATAAATTAAATATGTGGAAACTCTTGCCTTTTCTGTTCTTTGTGGAAGAACATCTAATTGCACGGCTTTCTGTTGAACTTATTCTAATTACAATGTTCTTAAAATCATGTAAAAATAATTCTGAGAAGATAATTCAATATGATGATTTACATCTTTATGACGGTCTTCATTTTTATGACGGTCTACATCTGTATGACGGTCTACATCTGTATGACGGTCTACATCTGTATGACGGTCTACATCTGTATGACGGTCCACATCTGTATGACGGTCTACATCTGTATGACGGTCTACATCTGTATGACGGTCTACATCTGTATGACGGTCCACATCTGTATGACGGTCCACATCTGTATGACGGTCCACATCTGTATGACGGTCCACATCTGTATGACGGGCTACATCTGTATGACGGGCTACATCTGTATGACGGGCTACATCTGTATGACGGGCTACATCTGTATGACGGGCTACATCTGTATGACGGTCTACATCTGTATGACGGGCTACATCCTTATGATGGTCCACATCTTTATGACGGTCCACATCTGTATGACGGTCCACATCTGTTACACGGTCTACATCTGTATGATGGTCCATATCTTTATGACGGTCGACATCTGTATGACGGACTACATCTGTATGACGGGCTACATCTGTATGACGGGCTACATCTGTATGACGGGCTACATCTGTATGACGGGCTACATTTGTATGACGGTCTAAATCTGTATGACGGTCCACATCTGTATGACGGGCTACATCTGTATGACGGGCTACATCTGTATGACGGGCTACATCTGTATGACGGTCTACATCTGTATGACGGTCTACATCTGTATGACGGGCTACATCTGTATGACGGTCTACATCTGTATGATGGGCTACATCTGTATGACGGTCTACATCTGTATGACGGTCTAAATCTGTATGACGGTCCACATCTGTATGACTGTCTACATCTATATGACGGGCTACATCTGTATGACGGGCTACATCTGTATGAAGGGCTACATCTGTATGACGGTCTACATGTGTATGACGGGCTACATCTCTATGATAATCTACATTTGTCTGTTCCATAGCATGTTGTTCATTGCAATAATTAATGCTATTAAAGGAAGGCTTAGCAGACCTCGCCGTGCCGAGTGTTGTGCTAGGACGTGAACATTGCCCCCTATCTCTTCACCCAACCCATTTATTAAAAAACATGTTTTTTTAAGCTTGAAAGCTCTTGTCGTGGCCGCCATACGTATTATAAAATCATCTGAAAAAAAAAAAGAAACAAACATCTGTCCTTTTATTTTTCACCAACTTTTATAAAAATTGATATACAGTACATACTCGCCTATAAGCCTACATCTCATGTAAACCGACCCCTTAAAACTGCTTTAAAATGGCCAGTTTTTTGCAAAAACCCGCATTTAAGCCGACCATACAATTGTCTAATTTTACTCCATATTTTTGGTTCATAGAAATGTGTTACTGTCAAGATGTCAGATGCTTACTTTTATGTTACATACCCGTTTGTTTACCTTTTGGAATGACACAAAAATGTGTTCTGCTTTTTCCACAGTGTTTGCTATAATAATATCTGAACCTCCGCTCATAAGTTGTTCACAACTCTGTACACACAACCAAATTAAGCGTCAGATAGCGATGCAAATGTGTGGCTGGAAAATTGGCATTGTGTCCATTTTGTTTTATGCGCATATAAGCCGACCCCGTCATTTCAGTATTGTATTTCATAGTTCTAAATTCGGCTTATATGCGAGTATATAAGATAAAAAAAAAAAAAAATTAAATATTTTTCTAACATTTCATAATTTTGTTTCAATTTATTTCATTAAGACCAATTCAACAGATTTCTCACCCAAGTTATCAACTGATTTAGAATATAAGAATTATCCTGAGAAAATTTTAAAGTCATAAAGATAATGAGGCTTTTAAAGGGATAATTTAATAGTTCATAAATCGGTACTTCACTTGATTCATTGCTTTCATTAATTTTGCATCTCTCTAAAAAAGAACATTTCAACAATAAGCCGGCAATTCCCAATGTTGGCCTGCAATTCTCAGTGTTGGCCTGCAATTCTCAATGTTGGCCGGCAATTCTCAATGTTGGCCGGCAATTCTCAATGTTGGCCGGAAATTCTCAATGTTGGCCGGCAATTCTCAATGTTGGCCGGCATGTATCACAAACGTATTGAAGAATCAATGCTTACCGATAGCTACCTCAGACGTATGAACTCGCTGTCGCCTTTCAACTGGTCAATGATTGGATAGTGACCAACGTTTGACACCCATTGGAAGCGTGAGCTTGTTTTCGGAACACTATCTCTGTAACGACGGATACGTGTCTCTTTGCAACGTTGTGAGTCCAGCACGATGAAACCGTCGCCACTCAGATGACCCAATGTGGCCTCATCGCGGACGAGCGGCTGCCGTGCAAGCTCCGAGGTCACCAAGGTTTGTTGTCACAGGCGTGCCACTAAGTCCATTGAACTTAATCCGTCGCTTAGCTTAGACCAGGTCGTCCAGCGCAAAGGTGGCGTTCCACATCTGCCAGAATTTCAAAACACTTTCGTCGAGTAAAAGATTTCACCGCCGATTTTGTTTTTATTTGCGTAATTAATTTATCCTACCTAAAAAAGCGAACACCACTAATGTAGACTTTGGCGAAATTTCCAAAATCCAACGATGCGCCCCAGTGGTGAACACTGCCTAACTAACACCATGGATGCGTTCGAAAAGATAGCATCCCCCACACCAAGCGTCAATTATCAGTATAGTCAGATTAGCATTGCTCCTTATAAATAGTATAAGTTGTAAGTTCAGTAGAATGCAAAATTAGTTTATTCTTTCGCGTGTATGAACAAACTTCTCAGCTTTAGTAGCTCAAGGCCTCCAATTTGCGAATGAACAAATGAAACAGAAGAGTGACGACCTTGCACACCAGGAAAAAAAATGTGTAAGGGGAATAAAAGTAAATTATGGGACATTTTTTACGTTGTCAGCGGTGTCATCAGCGTTGGTGTCAACGAGTGAAGTAAAATCATTGTTTCACCATCTCCAGACTTCCAGGTGGACCGCCTCTGATTGAGCTTTCTATGGCGGTGCCATGATGTTTAATTTCACACTAAAATATTACCGCCCCCCTTTCTTTTTGTTGCTTAAGTGTCCGGTCGAGACTTCCCAAACGGATTACATTTCAAAAGAAATTAGTTGCAAGTCAGAAAAAAAATTTATCCAAAATATACCAAAAATATTAGAAGGAAATAATATTACTGGAGGAAGACGAAGTAGAAATTGATGTTAGCTCAGTAAATTAATCAAAATCATTGCTTCAAATTTGACTTTAACTACTACTAAAGATTATTTGAAACATTCTTCTTTCCGTTACCAATATAGACTTTGACTTAAGCACTATTGATATGGTTCATCATATTATGAAACTAATACAATTTCAGGCCAAGTTTAAGGCCTGAAAATAAGGGTTTGGATTACTCCTGATGCTCTCCTTACTCACTGTTGTTAACATAAATTGAATTTAATTCATTGTGAAACTGAGATCTCCATTGCTCAAGCAGATTGCGATTTGTGTTTTGAATTCTCGAAAATCTAATTGTTTTTTTTTTCTCATCGTTACTATTGAAAGACTGGGTTAAAAAAAGATGGACGACGAGAACACAAGAGTCCCTTGCATCAACTCTTACAAGACTTTATGAAGCAAGATGGATATCCAGAAAGTCATCAGCGGGTGCTGTCTTGATAGAACTGACCAGCAATAGTAGCTGCCCTGCAAAGAATCAAAGGATTTTGGTTGAAATAAAAGGAAACAAATAGGGGGGGAGGGGGTAAAATAACTGCATTACTAAACAGTTTGCTGAAGTAAAAGAAATTCTCATAGAACTGGATAAAATGAATTTTTAGCTCTTCTAAAATTCCAGGGGGGGGGGGGGGCGGGGGCCTGACAGAGAAAGCTTTCAGTTTATCAACTTTTTATAGAGAAATAATGGTGATTTATTAACATCGTGAGAATTGATCCCACTATTTGGAAATTGATATAATAAAATATCGTTGGAACTAATTATTTAAATCTGATTTTTGAAAGGATTGAGAATAAAAAGAAACTTTCTGGGCTCCAAATGGTTAAATTTAACAAAAGTGTTAAAAATGAATACTGAATGCAAAAGGGAGTTTGGAAAAGGGAATGTTATTTGCTTTTGTTTATTTTGTTTTTTTTAAACTCTCGCTTCCCCAACACACACACAAAAACTAGCTACGCAACTATAGTCATCTATCGCCGTCAAAATTTTCTCTGCTCTACACATACTACTGCATTGCTTTTTATTTTACAACCAGGGAAAATGTCTACGCCCTCGGTTATATTCAACATCGCGATGACATGGGTGGCCTTTTTTTTCTTTTCCTATATTTGGAAGGGCTGCATTTTCGGCAATCTGGATTCTTTGTTTGTGGAAGGTGGCGGCAAAATTCTTGGCCCGACCTCAGGGGGGGGGCAAAATTCTTGGGCCGACCGCAGGGGGGGGGGGGGCAGCACTTACCTTAGCTACGAAGCCTTCCTGCCGACACGTTTGTTGTTCTGTTGCGTTCCTTTTTCAGGTTTAACCCTACTTTGTTTTACTGACTTCCTATTTAAAAAAAAAATATTATAATATGAAAAATGAATTTAAAGTAAACAGAAAAACGATTGGTTACCAGTGTTTGACAAGAAATGGCGAAAGAAAGTATGTGGGTTGGGGGGGGGGGATAGAGAAATCGGCAATGCGCACACAGAAACTGTGTATACATGTAAAAATAGCTTTTCCTTATGAGCTAGTGTTAATCTTGATTTTATAAGCTAGAATGCTGCTCCCAAATTTTATTGTTGTATAATTTTTGATAGAGCAAAAGAAAGGGAAAATGCACATTAGAGAAAGTATGAATTTGTGTGGGGGTCATCTGTACATAAAAGTATAAATAAATTCATTTGTTTTACATGAAAGATGTACATTTTGATACCCTCATATTATGGCGCCAGACGCTTGTGCTGCCCCCCCCTCTGACAGTCTTGATTTATTGCATATATTAATCATATGAAATAGATTTATTAAGCCTCATATGGACATAGTTCTTGTCGTTGATTGGAATGGGGGGGGGGGGCATGTTGGTTTTTTTTGGACATTAATATTTTACCACTAAAAAATAGGTTTAATTTTTTTTATGCATATATTAATCATATGAAATAGATTTATTAAGCCTCATATGGACATAGTTCTTGTCGTTGATTGGAATGGGGGGGGGGGGCCATGTGTCTTATGTTCGACACTAATATCTTCACACTAAAAAAAATGTTTAAATTTTTTTTAATAGTAATATTTCTAACATACGAGGACTTGAATATGGTTTGGATTCATTTGACTTAAATTGGGGACTCGAGTAAATCGCGGACTTTATTTCAGGATAAAAATAGATCTAATTAATTAATTAAGTTACTGATTTTTTTAAATGTTTGAAGTTAATAGTTGTACACTCTTTAAAAATCCCTTGCATTCATTTCTGGCATTAGTCTTGCATTCCTTGAAAGGCTCCCAACAAAAGAAATAACCCGGTAAGTCTCAATATCGACCAGCGGGTACCCAACCTGAGCCAACAGCGAATGAAATACAGGTTGACTTTTCAGCCCAATCTTGATTTGATAGTGACCGGCAGGTACTCGACGCGAACTCAGTCAGTGTTTACAGGACGGCACCTAAAGCGAATTAAATGCCTATTGACTTGCAGCCGTATCATGATTTCATAGTGGCCAAGGTTTGACACTTTTTGAATCGTGAGTTTTCTTCTGTATCACTATCTTTCTTAACGAGGTATATGTATTTCTGTGCAACGTTGGGAGACTCCCCAAACAATAGCACCGGTCGCTATTCAACTGGCCGGTGTGAGGTCATCGTGGACGAGCGACTCCCGTGCGAGTCCGGCGGTCACCAAGGTTTGTTTTCTTAAGCGTGCCTTTAATCCGTCTGGTTAATCCGCCGCTTATCATAGACACCCGATGGACGAAAGCAGTCGCGGGTGATTGGTTTTGAGATTTTGGTTTGTAAAAAATTAAAATCGGATTGGCCAATCGAAATGGGTCTCCAAATTTTTGTTCGATACGGTAGCGGGTATATAAGTGGGATGACTTCTAAATGATTTCATACACTTCGTTAAATTGAGTAGTCACCAGTGCCATCCAATTTAACAAGACTTAAATAATATCGATTCGTTGTTTGAGTATCTCTTACTTCTTCTCACACGTCTTGAGGATACTTAAGCCTGAGGATTCTTCATCGCTTTATATCTGTGAAAGATTAGTTTTAAGAACCTGAATCATGGGTATGTAATCTTTTTTTTTTTTTTAAATTAGTTATAGCTTTTATTTGAATACCGATACTTTATTTAGAGCAAGTAGACCCAACTAGGCAACCCAACCCTGTCCTGTTCAAATCTTCTCTCTACACTGTTTAATGAGTAAAGATGTATTAGTGATTTTTTTTTTGAAAAAGCTTTCTTAGGGACTAGAGTGCGATATATTTTATTTAAACTCTTAAAATTATTTTATAATTGTATTATAGCCCTGGGCGTTGAATTACATGGCTGTTAAGCACTGTGTGAATTTTACTCTGCTGCGCTCAGAACGAATATTGCATTTTAGATCTACTTAAACATCAACCAAATAAATTAACATACAAGGACATTATCAGACTTAAATTTTAAACTTGTTTTGTGATGTCTTCACATGAAATGCCAGCTTAAATGGCTTTTTTTTTACTTACAACTTTGCCAACGACATCTGTTTATTATATTTTATTTTTAATGCGTTTATTTTGTATTATTACTTGTATATTTTTTCTTGATCTACTTTTTTTCATTGATATAGCCTACATTGTCTTACTATATCACCCACCTACGAATATAATAAAAAAAATTAAGATGGATTGTTTTTAATGCAAAATTTATCCTGATTCCCTTAATTTCAATAGATATAATTTAGGATTGACAATTCTCTAAAATCTTTCATGTTTCAATTTCATGTAAACATTTGGCAAGGTGTGATCTTATCTGATGTAATAATGGACCAAGTCCTCACTTAGTATTCAATCTATAAACGGAAAGAAATCCCTTCTCTCTAAAAAGACATTGATTATTATATCGACCGCGCTGCTGTGACATACACGACACATTATTTGCAATATGTTACGTTCATACGATCTTTGTTACAAAGTCGCATGATTAAATAAATATTATACGTTGTCTTAATAGAAAGGAAAACATTGCTTCATTAACATTAGCGCAGCTGTAATGAAATACAAACCTCTTTATATTAAATAGATGATTTTAATCAAATATAATCTCTATCAGGCTTCCATGTTAATGTCTGGGGCACAGCGCAATTATTAATATTTGAGCCAATGAACAATGGCTACTAGCAAAAGATCTGCATACAACCGAAGAGTTAATTTTAATTAACATTGCATTGGGGTGAAAAGTTGTTAACGTGAAATCTATATCCATATTTTTTTAATCAATAGGGATGCACGCTTATACGCAATGTGACAATTTTTTTTTTTTAAATGTATACATTTTTTATTTTTTCTAATTAGTCATTTTTTTAATGTGGTTTTTGCTCTTTCTATCAGATGGGAACATTTGTTGCAGCGATGAGCCCTCTGTCTGTGTCGCTGTCGCTGATAGCTCCACACCAGACTTCTTGGTGAGTACAAGGTGTAGAACGGAATAATGGCCAGGGTGATAGGGAAAATAAGACATACTGCTCAATGAGTAATCTGCATGGCGGGGCTCTAACTTGGACTTCAAAATAATGGATTTTTTGTACAAAAAATCCAGATATATATATATATCATCGTTGCTCAAGTATATCATTTTTCTCTCAAATATACATATATATATGAGAGAAAAATGATAGAGAAAAGACATAATTGGCGTGCCTTATTTCATTATTGCAAGTTCTGCACCCAATCCTGTGACAACATCAATTTTGTTAAAATGTATTTAAAAAAAATGGACAGTTAATATCATCACAAATGTTACTCGGGGGGGGGGGGAGGGGGGCGGCACAGTTGGCAACTACGGGGGCTCTCAAGTTATAAAGTGATTAATTTAAACTTAAAGGTTTTTTTTTTTTGTTTTTGTTTTTTTATAAATAAATGTATGACATATTGCCATTATCCTTGTTACTGGTTCAAGCATCACTTTTTTCTTTTAAAAGATATTTAAAGAAATAACAATTAATATTAGATTCATGATCTGTTTAGTGAAGCCCACGACTTCCAGTAGTGTGTGGTTAATTTGGCTGTGAGTGAATTGATTATATAATTGTTATCAATTCGTAAAAGATTTTTGTTATGTCTTAGTTATAATGCCTATTCTATTACATCCACCACGCCAACCCCCCCCCCCACCCCGCAAAAAAACAAAACAAAACAGCCTCAATCTAGAAATATGAAAATAAGCATTAAAATATTCCCTCTGTATAAGAAAAAACTTTTTAATTGCTACTCCTCGAATGTACATATATATATATATATATATAGATATATATAGATAGAGAGAACAAAAGCACTCCACCGTCCCATTCGTTGCGTCCTTCCTACGCCATTGTTTGAGTGTTTGAATGATAAATATTAAACTCAACTTTTAAATAATTTTAAACCAAATATTAAATAACCAAATTTACATTATTTATTTTTTCAGGGTGTTGCCCAAGACTGGTTCACGGCTGGGTCTCCTCCATCTGACGGCTCTTTGGGTGATGTGATCAACGAAGTGGTCGTCTCTTCCACCACCACCAACAATGATGAGTTGAATGTGGACGCCGGTGGCCAGCAGGGAGCTGCAGACGCCAACCGTGCTGCTGGTGTGCCCAACGCCTACAACGCTTACAGGATCCATGTGGATAACAGCTTCATGGATGTTTGTCAGAGCAGTGACATTGACGTCGACGACGGTGATGTTGATGATGATGATGGTGATTTTGACCTGGATGACATCAGTGATCCTGACTTTGAATATGTCAGTGAGAGTGAATTCGAATACGGAAGTGAAATTTATGAGGAAGGCGATCGTGATGTCAACATTGAAGGTGATGGGTCCATGGTCGGGAGCAATGAGCTGAGCGAGGACTACAACGTCTCCGACGACTCCAGCACGTCAGACCACCAGTGGTTTGATGATTCCCACAGCGGGTGCTCCCATTCCAGCCAGTTTCCCAGCCATGGAAACGGCCCCTTCAGCGAGGACTACAACGTTACCAACAGCGAACCCAGCATCTTCAGTGAAACCTCCAGCATTGCCGGCGACGATGATGTCGATGGCATTGACGGCGATGATGCTGTCAGCGTTGCTTCTAATTATGGCTCCAGCAATGAAGATGATTACATCAGCGATGAGCTGAGCATGCTTTCCGAAGACAACGACTCCATCGACGGTGCCTACAAATTTGAAGACTTGAGCAACGATGGATCAAACGATGGCACTGGCGATTCCATCGAGGATTCAAACGATGGTTTCGTGAATTTCAGAGGTGCAGTTGAGGTTCAGTTGTTTGCTGATGGCTACTGGGTCGTGATACCCATCCCCAGTTAAACTTAGTTCACCTCGAACACGCACTGAGGTGCACATAAACTGTCGAAACTATCTCGTAATCATGTAATGACAAGGGGGTTTAATCATGAAAACTCAGTGCAACAAACTCAAACCCACCATTTTGAGCTGCCAGCTTCCCCACATCACGTAGCTGGTTAGTGCGGACGCAGTGGAATCATCGGCGGTCGGTGCAAGGTGTCACTACCCAGGTGTGGCAGATGGTACTCACACACAATCATTGACTTTGCCGAGACCTCTACATACTGGCCCATGCGCATCATGTGGAGTTCAGCTGAGCCGCGCCCTATCCGGTCTATGCCGATACTAAATGGGATCACCATACTGCTGTCAGTAAAAAAAAAAAGTAGGCGATAGAAACTTAACTGTGTATGAAAAATTTAGATTTAGATTTTCATTCAACAAGAAAAAATAGACAAAAAGCTAAATATGTATTTTTTTTTTTAATTCTGCAACTTTTAGTTATATCCCAAGCAACGTTTGCTTGTAACATTGTGATCTCTATCCCATTAATAATATCTATTAGTAATTAAAGGAAATATGTTGAGTATAGTTTACCTCTCGGTCAAACAGTAAAATATTTTTTCTACCTGATTAGAATAGGTTGTACCCATTACTTTTATAGTTCCCATCACATTATTCTTGAATACTGTGGCTTATTGATACTACGGGTCATTACTACACTTCTGCACACCAAGCTTCATAATCCCATGTACACGATTATCGAGCATTTTACACTTCCCCCACCCCCCCAACCCCCCCACAAAAAAAAAATTAACATTGGGTTTAAAATATTTTTTTTAAAAAAATAACATAATTATAATATAAACCGTTCTGCATCAGTTACCTTCCATTTTATTGTAACAAGAGTTGACTGTATAGTTATGAAATAGGCCTACATTTAATATAAATGTTATAACAACAGTATTTGTTTAGTTTTTTTTAAAATCTTGATAGCTTTATTAAATAGGTATTTCTAAATCTGTAGTAGTAATGTTTAGTTTCTTGCGCGCAGATAATGCAACTTATATATTTTTACTTTTTGTTACCAATGTATTTTCTTAATTGATGTACTTAGACTTTTTCTTTACCATTGTAACTTCTTACATGATGTATCACGAATGTTTGTTAACATCACTGATTTGAAAAAACAACAACATAAAAACCAACTATTCTTATCTTTTCAATGAACCATGACAACCTAGATAAGGTAACTCCTCTTTAAAAGTTTGTCTTTATATCTCCATAATTCATCCGATCCAATAACACGCACTTCTGTACATATGTCATAAACACATCAACATATGCTATGTGTTTGCGAGAAACAATGCTCAATAAACGTTGTTTAATTTTAAAAAAATCATGATGTTTTGTTTTTTGTTGTAAACATTTTACTTTCTATGTTTGTAATTAATAAAAAAGTATACCAAAAAATCTTGAAATCTTTGAAATAATGGTAAAATCTGAGCTTGTAATTGGTGCACTGATTATTTCTTTTTACTCAGCTCGCCTCTCCATAACTTATACCAAAAAAATAATTAAATAATATAGAATAAATTCATGGAGAAAATAGTTCATGAAATATTATTAAAATAATAATATCCCCCCCCCCTCCCCAACAAGCGGCTGAAATCATAAAATACTGTAATCCGACCATCAACACCCTTCACAAAAGAAAAGTGTGCACGCACCCTGTGCGTCATCCCAACAAGGGCCCCTACTGAGTCATCCCAGAAAAGGGCCCCACAAATTAAGAAAAGATTTAAACATAACTATGATGATCCTTTGTTTGCTCAGCAGTCCTAAAGCGTAACAGAGCGTTTGTAAAACATAATAATTTTTTATTGTTCAGCGTGGCGCACTCGATACTGCCATTGTTATCATAGAACTGTGTTCAACATTCCCCACTTTTTAGACGTAAATACAATTCCTGTCTAAGACATTTAATGCCCTTAATAATCTGTCAAAATCAAACCTTTTTGCTGCCCATTCGATACTCCTTATGAGCTAATAGTGCTACTTTTTAAAATTAATTCTTTTTTTACTATTGTTTGTTCGCTGATGAAGGATTCCTCCCGACACATTCGCTGCTTTGTTGCGTTTTTTAGTTTTCTCAAACTTTGTTTCACTCATTTATTTATCATCTTTAAATTTACCTTCCCTCCCCCCACATTGTAAGGCGTAGGCACAGAGCTATAAATATATCTCTATATATATAGAGGTCACACGTTGGGAAATACTGCCCAAACAAGCACGAAGAGAGACAACCATTGGAATCTATTTGAATATATAGAGTTTTAGCCCCTTTCGAAATTATTTAAACTTATTCAAGGGTTATCAAACTTTTTGCAGCGCCGTGCCCCAATTAGCATGAATTTTACATTTTCACCATGTTCAACCTCAGTCAACAGGTGAAATAAATTGACCCGAAATCAGACAATGAGACATACCCGTTAAAAATCAACTTTGACTGGATAATTTATATCATACATAATGAAACCAGTTTTAGTACATTGAATTAAGTCAAAAAATTAATCTGTATTAAACAATAATTAATAATTACAGAAAGTATTATTATGAAAATAAAACGATGAAAGATTATCATAAACTTAACGCAAAAATAATTGCATTATCATTATGATAATGATAAAACTTTTATGTCTTTCAAGCATCTGTTATGCAATTAAATTAAACTGATGAAGCATCATATTCTAATGTTTAAAAATAAAATTTATTTTCATTAATTTGATTTTAACGATTATTTACTAACGCCAATGATATTTGAAAAGATTTAAAAATTTTAAAAATTTATTTAATTGAAAATGTTTACAAACTGGTCATAGAAGTTTGTATTGCTTATCACGTGATCAACTTTAATGTCACGTGATTTGATCATGTGATTTTGAACTAGATTAAAATGTTATGATTTCTTTATCATTGTGTTGCTTGCTCAAAGCAAATTATAATCAGCAACTCTGCTTATTTGCTGTGCAGGCATAGCCTGTACACTTGCAAAGTGTCTGAAGATGTCTTTATACAGTATGAGTATAGTGCTTACTTTATTAATAAGTTTCCAATGGCATATGGCAAGTGGTGGTGTCGGTATGTTGTACCCCCGAGATAGCGAAAGCAGGGAAACTAAATTTTTAGACGGTATTTGGCGATTCAGAGCGGACTTTTCACCTTCTCGCAATGATGGATTTACTCAAGAATGGTGGAAGAAGCCGTTAAAAGAGGTTATCTATTTAAAAGTTTTCACTTCTTTTTTTATGCCTGCAAAAATCAAGAGCTTTTATTTTCTTTGCCTGTTTAGGGCCTATGCCCTATTATTATATTATAATATAATTTATACAAATGCTAATTACTAATACTAATACCTACTAAATATAGACTATACTATACTATACTGATTACATAATTTACCTATCCCATTTATTATCAATTTAAAAGTAATAAAAGAAATCTAGCTGATAAAATAATTTTGTAAAGTATTAAAATAGTATTCTTGCATCTTTCCATCTATAAGTAATGATGGTGCAAAAATACAAAGTACAAAGACCTATGACCTAGGCCTAGACAATAAAATATTTATTAATCATTAATCCTAATTAGTTTATTCATTGGATAGGGGACATTTCCAAGCAATTATTTTAGATTAGAATTAAGTTAATTAACACAGAATATGGATGGCTACTCATGTTACATTATGAGTTATCTCTTTTATTAATACCTAACCCCATTCATATTTTTTCATTAAGGCATCTTTGCTATTTCTCATTAAGACTTTATGTTCCAGTTGGCTGATTAATGCTGTTGTGAGTCTGTCTATTAATGTGTTGATTCTTCAGACAGGACCTGTTATTGATATGCCAGTACCAGCAAGCTACAATGATGTCACTGAAGATAAAGCTCTGAGAGACTTTGTCGGCTGGGTATGGTATGAAAGGAGTTTCTTCATTTCCTCTGACTGGACCAACAACAGAAGGGTTGTTTTGAGGTTTGACAGTGCTCATTACTACTCCTTTGTTGTAAGTTGCACAAAAAAAATTTGAACACTTAGTAATTAAAATAGATTGTTGAACTCAAAATGTCATGATTATTTGAAGGGTCGTATTTTTCATATAATTTATTGTAGACTTAATTTATAAGAAATGGTGCGAATGATTGCTTTAAATAGAATGACATGAACTGATAACCTTGAATATTTGAGTGCTTTGATAGAGACCGATAATAAAAGGATTTAATGAAATGACAGATTTTATGAAAATTTCGTATTTTGCCAAGTTATTTCAGAAACCATTAAATTATCTAACAAATTTTTTTATTTTTTTTGGTTAAAGATTTGGTTGTGTGCCGATAATTTTGCATGACCTTGTTGTCGTTTGTTATTTCCACTCTATAAGGCCCAGATCTATTATCATAAATAATGACCTTCAAAGTGATTAGTTTTTACTTGTATCTTTGAAGACCAAAGTTTTAGACTCGTCAAGTGCCCTTATGAAGATCAGATATTAGACATGATCTCTGTCCTTGAAGTGATAACATTTTTTAGGTCAATATTGAAATTAATTAAAGTTGTATCAAAAGTCACCCTGGGGAACTCTTAATGGTTAACACTTTAAAGCAGGCCTGCACAATATACGGCCGTGGGCCGCATAGCACCCAATTTGTGGCCCGCGAAGACTTTGGTGAAAAAATCATAATATCATAAATTAATATTAATATTCCCTAAGTTATTGATGTATAATACTACGATAGATATATATACAGTATAATACTATAAATAATCAAATACAATTTTTTTTTCCTGACACCTATACTTGAAAGGAATGTTTTGTTTTATTTAAATCCAATTAAATTAGACCTCCCAATTGTTTATATTTGTGTAAATATTTTACTACATGTTAGCTTTCCTGGTGAAGAAATGTAATCATACACACACGTTTTTCCCTAGCAATTACTCTTTGTCTCGGTAGCGTAAGTGTGTTCAAAACTAGTGTCTTCTATGGAGAGTAGCATTTTATTAGTTTTGTAATATTGTCTAGAATTGTGTTGTGTTGAACTCACGTATCGCGTTATTTTGATAATCTGTGAATTTAGTTCGGAACTATACTTATAGACTTGTTCTTGATATATTTAAGCACCATGAATCAAAACAGAAAGAGAAAACTAGGGATGAAGCACATAGTTTTTATCCTGAATGGGCAAGTAAATACTTATTTACAGTGTTCAAGGAAAAAAATACTGTGCCTCGTATGTCCTGACATGGTTGCTGCACCGAAAGAGTGTTTTCTTCGCCGGCATTTTGAATCTAAGCGCCCTAATTTGTCAAAATGGTACCGACATGAAAAATCCACTAAAGCCGTGAATCTATCGACAACTCTTACTGGAGAGCAGACATTTTTCAAGAAAAAGAAGAGTGACAATGAGACTGCTACCAAGTTTAGCTTTTATATTTGAATGGAAATTGCTACTGCTGGGAAATCCTTTACTGAAGGCAAATTTGTAAAGAGGTGCATGCTGATTGCCACGTCTGAATCATGTCCGGAAAAAAACATTATTTCAAAATGCCAGTTTATGGCGAATGACACTGCAAAGAAAAAAAAACTGTATTTGCACCAATATTCAAGGACAGTTAAAGCATAAAACTTGTAAATATTCTTTTTTATTTTCTAGCTATGGGAGAAAGCACAGTTTTAAAAGACACTGCCCGACTTCTCATTTTCATTAGAGGTGTCGACAAAAACTGTGAAATTACCGAAGCACTTGCAGGAATGTGTTCCATGTAAGGTCGCACAACCAGAAAAGATATCCTCAATGAAGTCATAAAGTGCTTGAAAGATAAGTTGGGATTAGATTTTATAAAATTAGTGGCCATTTGTACCGATTGTGCCCGGAATATGACAGAGCAGTTGCGATTCTTGAAAATTTTATTGGAAGGCAAATAAAAAAAATATCATTGCACTATAAACGCGCAGGCCTTGTGTAGCCAAGTGTTACATTTAGAACATGTTACGTCAGTTGTTGTCAAAAGAGTTAACCATATAAGATCAAGAGGACTTAAACATAGGGCTTTTCATACTTTTCTAGAAGATATAGACGCTGACTACAGAGACGTAATATACCAAGCAGAAGTGAGATGGTTAAGCCGAGGGAAAGTGCTTCAACGATTCGTTGCTTTAAATAAGGAAATATCTAAATTCCTAGAAGACAAAGCAAAGGAATTCCCAGAGTTTGAAGATGACTCCTGGAATCATGACCTCTTCTTCATTTGTGATGTAAAAGAGAAACATCTAAATGACCTTAACGTTCAACTTTAAGGTAGGCAACAACTTGTATTTGGTATCTTTGGAGCATTCAACGTATTTAAACTGAATATGAAACTTTTCAAAACCCAGTTACTAAATAGTGAAAGGAGTCACTTCTAAAAAGCATTTTCCTCAGGACAAGCACGTCAAGTTAGGAAAACAACTTGCTAATGAAATTAACCTTTTGATAGAAGAATTTGATAAAAGACTCACTCTTTCTAAAGAAGAATGACTTCAATTTGAACTAATTTGATCCATAAACATACCAGTTTATTTGCACCTGGAGCTTATCGAACTACAATGTACGGAAATTTACCGAAGCAAGCACAGAAAGAGCAGCCTGCAGGAGTTTTGTCAAAATCTGAGAAGTACCCAAATCTTTACGAAGGTGCACTAACAACTTGTAGTGTGTTTGGAACCACTTATCTTGTGTGATGATCATTTATTTGGAACCCATCTTAAAAACAGACACTTCCAATATACCTCCTGAATATGACAAACTTGTAACCAAAATACGATGCAATATTTCACATTAAATCTACCTCGTAAGTAAAGAAATATTCATTATAGTTATTTTTTTCTTATTAGCTCCCCCTCCCCCTCTTTGCCGTTCTATTTTGTTTTGGCCAGCACAATTTTTTCATGAAGTATTATGGCCCGCCTCACATTTTGAGTTGTGCAGGCCTGCTTTAAAGGACAGAAATACTGTCAATTAAAATAGAATGAATATACCATTGGAATTTTATGTTTCTCTCAAATATTAAAATTTAGTAATTTAATATGTCTTTTAAGCTATGATAACCTGCTACTCTAAGCAAAGATATGTGCACTTAGTAGATCAAAGGGCCCAGACCAACATAATGAATATGCAGAATTATTTTATTACACTGGTATTTACTTTACTTACACCTCTTAGTCCTTTTGGAGCATGGGCCGTATACTTTTCCATTCATCTCGGACCTGTTCTTGCCTTTTCAGTTGCTTCCAGGTGTGTCCCATACTTAGTGTGTCTGCCTCTAGCTCACATCTCCATGATTCTTAGGCCTTCCTTTCATTATTTTTCCCTTTGGATTCCATGTTAGGGGTTGTTTGGTGATATTATCTGGGGGGTTTACGGAGAGTGTGCCCTATCCACCTTCCATCTTTTCTTTATGACGTCTCAGCAATAGGCTCCTGGTTTGTCCTAAATGGTTCTAACATTCCATGAATGTATGTTTATTGCCTTTAAAGAGGAGGGTCCTCGGCTTTGAGTCTTCCAGTATAACCTGGCTTTGTCTGCAAGGCTTCTAACTCTTCTTGGGAAGAAAAGCCTTAATCTTATCATGACTGAAATTTTTTTTATTTATTTTTCTTCCTGTTGATGTTTCTGTTGCATATTTTATATTTATCATATTTTATAGATGAAGTAGCTGGCCTCATGCCAATCCTCCTCGTTTTGCACCCGGGCTTAGTACTGTCCATGGCAGAGTTACTGTTTATGCTCTTGACTTGTAATTTTAACTGAAAACTAAATCAAAAGCTATTTCAAAAGAAATTATATATAGGTTGAAATATGTGCATGACAGAGTCAATGTCAGAGTGAATGTCAGAGTGAATGTCGTGATTGTGTCCAAGGGTTGGGATACTATTATATTGTATAGCATTTTATAATTGTAATAATCCTAACAATTACCGAATAATTGATTTTTTTTCTTCCACAGTGGATCAATGGCGTACAACTCATGACACACAGTGGTGGCCATCTACCATTTGAAGGAGAAGTCCAATCACTGCTTAATTTTAATGGACCAAACTATGTCACAGTTGCTATCAACAATACCCTTTCTCCTACAACATTGCCCCCTGGGACAATTCAATATCAGACTGATACCTCAAGGTATGTTGTTTTTAAATGGTAAGAACAAGGTATGTGAAAGCCTTGAATAATGACAAAAGACAATCAAAATGATCTATCTGCTTAAAGCTTTCACCAGAATCGCAATAAAAACACAACCCAAAAAAAAACCTATAAAATCAGACCTGACATTTTAGGTCATATGATCAAATAAGTTAAAGTTGAATTTAGAGTTTAAAATTCATCTTTGTTTGTATGAGCATAAAATATGTAAACATGAATTAAGAACGCTTAAAATCTGCAATGGTCCAATTAATATTTTTAAAAGGAGCAAAATGGATTTTTAAAAGTTCAGCATGTAAATACTTGTCTTTTACAGATATCCAGCTGGTTATTTTGTCCAAAACTTACAAATGGATTTCTTCAACTATGCCGGTATTCATCGCCATGTGCGCCTGTACACAACCCCACTTATCTATGTGGATGATATTACAATTCTTACAGACGTGCAGAGTGATAAAGGTAAAAATCAAATTAAATTGCTTTTATTTCCTGTGATAAATTTGTTCCAGGCGAAAAGCAATCTAAAAATAAAACACCAGGTAAAATCTTTTCAAATTGGGCCTTTAACCGCAAGATGGCGCCCTAAGCACCACCCCCCCCCCCAAAAAAAAAACACCCGGTAAAAACTTTTTAAATTGGGCCTTTAACCCCCCCCCCCCCCCCAAACACTTAGGACGCAAATAAAAAATAAATCATGAAGACAGATATTTAGCTGGCTATCACAGTACTAGTACAATGTAGTATTTTTTTAAATCTACTGCTAGAGAAATGAATGATCATTTTATTCTTGACTCTGTTGCCAGGTCATGTGACCTACACCATTGATGTGGGTGGAGGAGTGCCCAAGTACATGGATGTTTCGGTTCTGGATGTGAACGGTCAAGTTGTTGCAAAGAGCTCTAAGACAATGGATATACTGACGATCCCCTCCCCCACATTGTGGTGGCCATTTGGAATGAACCAGACGATAGGATACCTGTATACTCTTCAGGTACTTTAGCATTATTGACCTTTTGCTGTTGTAGGGATTATATTGTTTACTGAGTCTTAGCCATCCATCCCTGTGGCGCTACAGCTTATGTAGGGCTTTGTCCTGCCTCACCACTTCCTTTCACTCAGATCTAACTGATGCTTTTCAATGCTTCAATTCCCAGCTGCTGTAGATCTTTTTTTCACATCATCCATCCATCTAAGCATGGGTCTGCATTTGAGCTGTTTTCCTCTGGTCTGTTGGTGGTGCACCCTCTTCAGTCCTCTGTCATTTGGTATTCTTTCTAAGTGTCCCTGCCCTTTTTTATTTCTGCTACTACAGTGAGATCCTGATATTTTTTTATTTGCTCTTTGAATGCTCATGGTGAGACTTTCATGATTAATCATCCTTGCTGTTCATCTTTGTTATCCAAAATGATTATGGCTTGTTATGAAAAATATGTTGATAGTTAAGTATGGTTGTCATAGTTTGAGTAACCTTTTAGATCCAGAGTTATCCCCCATGTTCACTGAATACATGTCGTACATTAGATGACATCTAAAACATTTGTTATACAGAAATACCCTGTTTGTTGCTAGTTATTTATTTATGCATAAATATTTGTAACTTTAAATAAATTGTACTATGTATGTATCTTTTCAGATAGTCTACTTTTTCTTTCTTTCTTTCTTTCTTTGAATTTATCATACACCAAGAACAATTAAAGTTAAAGCTATCGTTCTCAATACCTTTTTTCCTTAGATCTGTAAACTGAATTTAAAACTGTATTGCCACCAACCAACCGGCCCCTTGGCACGTGGCTACACATAGGATGTATAAAAAATGTAATGCCTATAATATGTAACTTGTCGATGACATCACAAATTTTGTTGTTTTTGTTGACTCTATAAAAGGTGAATGCCTCCGGTGATGTTTATCGACAACCATTTGGGATTCGAACCATCAGAGTGACAGAGAACCAGTTCTTGATCAATGAAAGGCCATTTTATTGTCATGGAGTTGCCAAGCATGAAGATTCTGATGTGAGTAATATAAGCTGCAATTTACCACAATTGATTAGTCAAGAAATTACTTTGATGTACACAATGATAGGTACAAAGATAGCCAAATATGTTTTTTTTTAAATTTCCAAAGGTACTTAATCATCTAAGAACTGTATCACTTTTCTCCCCATTTTTTCATCTTTAGCAAAGGTTTGATTGTGTGAATCAATTTTTAAAAGAAATTTTAACATTACCTAGAAGATTGAAATTAATCATGTGGAACATTTTCATCCTTTCAACTTTGACCTATTTTATGAATGTTATAAAATTTGAAAGTAACATTATAAAATGTCTATAAATAGACAAGAAAAATATAAGATACTCACATCCATAAGATTAGTGAATGTATTTGTGCAACCGTGGCAAGTTGATGTACTCCCTAGTTGGTTATAAACCAATATGTGGTGATAATTACGCACAAGTTGAAAAGTCATGGCTTACATTACCATTTTAATTTAATTTTGTAACAATTCTTTTTATCCACACAAAAGACAAATTATGATAAAAAAAATGACAAATGCATGACCTAGACAATATTTTTAAAAGTATACTAAAATTCCTTAACTTTAATTTTGATACTTTTTTTACTCTGAAAAAATATTTATGGCATCAAGTATTAAAGATTAAATTTTGCTCATCCGTGTTACCTGGCCAAAGATATTTGAGAATCAAATGGACTTAACCCCCATCCCCCCTTTTCTTTAAAAAAATAATTTGTATTTTTTTAGTCTTAGATAGTAAATGTTAGATTTTTCCTTTGATTTCCACAGTGTTATAAAGTGATTTTCACACCAGAATGTAATATTACAAATGTGTACTTTATTTTGACATTATAGAATGTACATATTTGAAAATAATTTGACTAACTTTTTTTCCTCTGTGTCTGCTCTGTGTGTAACATTTTTGGCATTTCAACTTTTTCTTTTAAATATGTATATCAACAAAGAGTTACATAGCAATTTCATTTAATAGTTACGTGGCAAGGGTCTGGACTACACTTTAATAACCAAAGATTTTAACTTGCTGAGATGGCTGGGCGTGAACTGTATAAGAACTTCTCATTACCCATACGCTGAGGAGATTATGGAACTAGCTGATAGGCAGGGAGTGGCTGTCATAGATGAATGTCCAGGAGTTGGCATAAAAAATGAGTAGGTCTATATTTGAAAAAAAAATTGTTATGGTTTTCTATGATAATTTTAATTTGATGTTAGTATTTTGTTTTGTAGTTGCGTGGCAAAGGTCTGGACTACACTTTAATAACCAAAGATTTTAACTTGCTGAGATGGCTGGGTGTGAACTGTATACGAACTTCTCATTATCCGTATGCAGAAGAAATTATGGAACTTGCTGATAGACAGGGAGTGGCTGTTATTGATGAAAGCCCAGGAGTGGGTATTACAAATGAGTAGGTTTGATTCAATTTTAAAGTTCAATAAATTATCTGTGACATAACAACTAACACAACCTAACCTACTTGAAATGTTATAAACACAATTTCAAAAAGATAAAATAACTACGCGACCATTATTATAACTTTAATAAATACCTTAAAATTACTTACACTCAGAAATTAACTCTTATGATATCCGTCATGATTTAACCATATTTTATCATTTCTATTTATGGATTTAAATATTTATGAAACCTATTGTTTTTCTTCAAATGAGATTAATAATATTTAATCCTTTTAAATAGATTTTTTAATAGATAACGAAACAAAATAATTTTATTTAAATCAATCCATGTTTAAATATATTATTATATGTATCTATAATTTTAAATTGTTAAAGATTATTGAAATTAAAAATTAAATAACCTCATTTTGATTCTATAGCTTAGAATATTTGTATCTAGAATCACTAAAAATTTGCACAAGAAGCTGTGAACATTGAAGTTAAACACCGGATGGGGTTATTTAAATGTACAATTCCTTGTCCAGAAAAATTTGGTCAGTAGGAAAATATATTAGATAATGTAAAAATATTTGATTAAAAAATGTTCAATGTATGAATAAATCAATTTTATGAACTTGTAATAAGTGATGATTTTAAAATTGTATAAGCCACAATTGAGAAGAGAAATATATGTCCTATTTAGGAACTAAAATTGATAAATCCACTCTTTGTTTTTAGCCTGGTTGGTCTTTTGGCTTTTATTTCTCTCTAACTTTGTAGGCATTATTTCTTTACTGTATATGAGTGTATATTTGTCTGCTTAGTTTAATTTGTGGTGGTTCTGCAGAAGTAAGCCTTTTAGCCAAAGGGTTAATTACTCTAGGTCAGAGGTTTCCAAAGTGGTCTACATCGATCCCCCAGGGGTTGACGACAACTTGCAAAGTGTCGATGTCAGCGGGAAAAAAAATCAATATCAGATAAGCAGGGGGTCTACCCAAAACCGAAAAAACATGGCAAGTGGTCTACGAGACAAAAAAGTCTGGGGACCTCTGCTCTAGGTTGTGTACAGTTAGGCTGAAGCCAAACTAAAAAATAAATTTTTAATCTTACAACCTTCATCATCATCCTTAATGCTGAAAAATTCTCTTTATATTAATTTCCTTTTTTTTTTTAAAATTCTCTGACAAGTTGCTAGTTAAGTTCAGATTACTACTGTCTAAGTTTCTTTGTTGTTTTTTGTGTGCTTTTTTATAGATGAAGAAGACTTTCAGCCTGCACAAGTTGGATTAGTTTTGTTGCGTCTCACTGAAAGCCTTGTAGACATTGTGCTTCTTTTTCCCTCACATTTTTGAGAATGAGACGGAAAGGCTTAGTTTTTAAATTTTTCTTTCAGTAACAATATGGGCAATGAGTCCCTGGCCCATCACATTGAGGTGATGTCTGAGATGATTAGGAGAGATAAGAACAAGCCTTCGGTCATCATGTGGTCAGTGGCTAATGAGCCGGATACCACTAGACTGGCTGCTGTTCCATACTTCAAGTAAGGAAAGGGAATTAACTTCAGTCTTATTAATAAATGGAGCATAGTGGCACAAGTGCCACCAGGGGTGGGGTAGGACTGAGGCAGCGAGAGACTATTGTCTTGGGGGGTGGGGGATTATCCCTAAATTTAAATACAGGGCATAAGAAAACACCTGTGTATTTATTTCACAGTTGCAAAAGCCCAGTAACTTGTAAAATGGTCCCTAGGGGGCGCTTCATCGCTTTCATTATTTTAGAAATGCAAGAATTATGGGGATATAATTTGTAATCTGCAATTAAAAATGTACTTTTGTTAATTTTAGGTGTGTTATTAGCTAAAAAAATTATAGTTTAACAAGATTCACTTTCAATACATCATAAACCTTGTTAAACCATTCATAGAATATAAATAGCTGTACAAATATTTCACCACAACACAGATAGCTTCTTGACAACCCATACACTGTGTGTTACCAATATTTTAAGTGCTTAAAGTTTAAACCATATGCATAAGTTCACAGAAAACAGAATTTGCTGTAGATCGTTTCATGTGTATGTGAAACTAAAAGTACAACATATCCCTAGCAGAACTCACCAGCAAACTGTAAACTTACCAAGCCTCATCATCCTGAACATAAGTGTACAATGCTGACCCTTCTGCTAAATGAAAATAAGACCATTTAGAGATGTTTGCTTTCATTTGGTTTTTTACATTTATTTTTTGATATGCTTATTACACATGAAAGTGTCATGTCTGAGAAGCAAAGTACCCACACTGTAACTGGTTTAGAAGCAAAGTACCCACACTGTAACTGGTTTAGAAGCAAAGTACCCACACTGTAACTGGTTTAGAAGCAAAGTACCCACACTGTAACTGGTTTAGAAGCAAAGTACCCACAATTTGACTGGTTTAGAAGCAAAGTACCCACACTGTAACTGAACTCAGTGGGATGGCTGCTATAAATAAAAGGTACACCCTAATTGCACCACAAATAGTTCTCGACTCATGCATGGATTCTGGAAAAATATCAATTCAAATAGCATGAGCCCAGCTGAAAAAGTCCCTGTTTTTTTTATTGTAGTGTCTTGATAATTTGATATGTTGATTTTCAGAGCTGTCCTGCAGCATACAAAGGACACAGATCCAGCCCATAGACCAGTGACCTTTGTCTGTGACCAGTCTTATGCAAATGATCGAGTGGTCAGTCTTACTCTTAACCTTACTTGAAATTTATGTAGTATTTTCTTTGATAGCTCAGCTTATATGAGCGCGATGAATTCTTTGCTACTCTTTCAGTCGACATTATTATTTTTAGATTTTGAAAAGTGTTCATTAAAGCCAAAAATTTGGAATAAAATTGTACAGAGTCATATTTATGTAATGTTAACAGATGGTGCGCTAGGTTGTTTCCTAAACATTTAAATTAGGTGGCCCTTTAGACAAGTTTCAAAAGAGCACGGGGAGTGGCGCCTGATTTATTAATTATATTTTCTATATAGCTGACAATATATATTCTTGTTGTGTGGACCGGTAATGTAAGCCTTGCAGAGTGGTGGCGGTCCACGGACCACCATTTTTGGAATGCTGTGCTAGATTACATTTATACTAAGTACTACAATAAAAGCATAATATATTTTGTTATATCATTAGACCTGAAAAAACTTTAAAATATTGTTTTGTATGCGCTGTTCAAACTTTACTTCCTACTTTATAAAAATATCATTAGAAGAAAGGGAACAAATATGTTGAACAGTGCGTGGAACTAATTGGAATAGTTTTTGGTTGCTCTTTTCAGATCCCTTATGTCGATGTCGTGTGCCTGAACCGTTATTTCGGATGGTACCAGGACACGGGGCACCTAGAAGTGATTCAGCTTCAGATGCACTCATGGTTTGCTGGCTTCAGGAACCGCACCAAGAAGCCCATAATTGTGACGGAATACGGGGCAGATACGGTTGCTGGACTACACAGGGTACTTGTCATGCTATTCTCTTCAATGGAGAATATTTAGGAGAGGTCATCAATACTGTTGTAATGGCTTGCAATACCTTAAATTATTTGATAGACTTTTCACAAGTCTAATAATAAAATAAGAATATATATAAAAAAAATTATTTTTTTTTAAATAAATAAATACAAGTGACAAAGTAGAAAAAAACTGAATGGCATTTGATGCATTGTTATTTATGGTCAGTGCACGTATTCAGTGCAAAGAAATAGATGCAATGAATGCTTTATTTTATCAAAATAGAAAAATAAAGGCAAGACTCATTTTTAAAGCATTTCTTACAAACTTTGCAGACTCATGGGTGGCAGTCTATTCTTAACGTTAGGTAATAATCATATCTCCCACTGGCTTTTTCTCTCCCTAAAGGAACCATCTTTTGTGTTCACGGAAGAGTACCAGGTGGAGTTTCTCCAAGAGTACCACCAAGAGTTCGACAGGGCTAAACAAGAGTTTCTTGTAGGAGAAATGGTCTGGAACTTTGCTGACTTCATGACACCTGATGGTAAGGCAATAATCATTAGCTTGAGAAGCACTGGCAGATGTGAGGAGTCTCTTAATGCCAAGCACTTAATTCCATGTCCTGTTTTTGTTATTCAATTACAAGTTGTTGTTTTTTTAAGTGTTTTTTTTTAGTTGTATTTTTTAAAGATTATCCAATGGGTTTCTTTGGTTATTCTTCAAAAAAAAAATATATATATATACATGTATATATATTAAACAATTATTATTTTAATAAAAGCAACATATTGTTGTTATCTAAAGAAAGAAAGTAATAGAGATAAATCATTTATTTCTTTAACCATATCAAGAGATAACATACTTGTTCATGTTCAGCCAGTGATATCACGTATCGACACCTTGAGATAAAACACAATATAAAAAAAATACCTGTACCAACCAAGTCCCACCCGCCAGGTCCCACCCACTGAGTCCCACCCCCCAAGTTCCACCCACCACACCAACTCCCACCCACCTGTGCAAGCTGTTTTGTTGTTTCTAATCAGTCAAGAAAATCTTTTACCCCGCGCCCCACTTGAATCGTTACAGGCATAACCAGGGTTTTAGGCAACAAAAAAGGTCTGTTGACACGGCAGCGACAACCAAAGAGAGCGGCGTTTATCATACGGGATCGCTACAACGCGTTCGCCAACGGATCACCAGCATCCTGTGGTTGCAGCAGCCCTGCAACTAAGTTGAGCTCCAAGCCTCATGAGTATCAGTGGACAGATCAAACTATCATTGGGAAATAAAATTTGAGAAAATGTCAATCTATGAACTGGGGAATGTATATTGGGGTTTCGTTTTGTTTTTTAATAGGGGAAAAATTTTAGTTCATAAAAGTTTCATTACCTTGATTTTAAGTTTTAAAAATGCAATTGATAGAGAAACACAATAAATTAAAAAAAAATTCATATTACAACTTGACTTTTAAGAATTTTTTAGTTTAAACTTTGTGTTAAAGTAACTGCATTTTTGTGTTAAAGTAACTAAATTTAGTGGTAAAGGCATACAAATTTAGTGGTTAAGTAACTAAATTTATTGGTAGGGTAATTAAGTTTAGTAGTAAAGTAACTGAATATAGCGGTAAGGTAACTAAATTAAGTGGTGAAGTAACTAAATTTAGCATTGTTTGAATTTCTCAGCTCTTTCTTTTTATGGTTTAATTGAGCTTAAATACTTAATATGTTTTTTTTATATATTTACTTATACAACACATATACTGGTAGTCTTCGACATCATGCCCAGTGGTGGATTCATGTTTCTGGAATTCTTATGCTCATTTAGACTAGGTCTTTCTCTATATTTCGGGGAATATATGAAAGATATGATGGCATTGATAAATTGTAAAAATGATTTCTGATCTTTGTTGTTCACCTACCCCCTTTTTGTTTATTTCTTGATTTTTTATCTATTTGTGCTGAGTCATTAATTGATTTGGAATAAAGAAGGCAATGACATAACAAAGTGTGGTGGAGTGGCGGGGCTGTGCCCCTGGTGCATAATTTTCAAGCATTAAAAGTCAAGAGATTTTTTTTGAAAAAGCAGTGAAGGAGAATTTTTAATAAATGTAGTTTACTTAAAATGCATCAGTATTTTCTTGTAATTCTTTACTTGCGCATGGAGTAAGGGCTGCTATACTGGACTGATTCTAAGTACTTGGTCAGTCTTAACAGTCCATACATTTATATATTTATATATATTTATATATATATATATATATATATATATATATATATATATATATATATAGTATATATTGGGAAAGAGGGGGTGATATTATTTGTCTTTTCTACATACATTTATATATTTATATATATTTATATATATATATATATATATATATATATATATATATATATATATATAGTATATGGTGGGAAAGAGGGGGTGACATTATTTGTCTTGTCTTGGGTGCTGGCAACCCACATAATGCCACTGAAAGAATGTCCTATATTTTTTTA
The DNA here is from genome assembly GCA_964033795.1 of Lymnaea stagnalis. Lineage (NCBI taxonomy): Eukaryota > Metazoa > Mollusca > Gastropoda > Lymnaeidae > Lymnaea > Lymnaea stagnalis. The sequence goes on from CAXITT010000221.1 coordinate 106,250, forward strand.
CATTTTACCATTAGAAATTCCCCTCCCCCCCTCCAACCAGAAGTGTATTCAAGATAAACACAAACCCATAAACCAATGCAATTACTCCACTGGTCATGTGTGTTGGTCACCTTGTTTCAGATTTTGATAACGATGTAACCCTTTTGAATGCTGCTGTTTTGCAGTAAATGTAACATATTAAAAATATTTGTATTACGAAGTCATGACAATATATTCTATGTACATTTTATATACCTATATTAATATTATCTTTAACTAAACACATGACATGTTTTTTTCTTACAATTTCGATTCTTGTATTTTAAATGTTTCTCAAGCATTCCAAAGCCATGAAGTAAAATCTATGCAACGGTGACTTTATTGAACCCTAGCATTTACTGGACATTAATTTATGTCTTTCAGATATACACTGAGGGACATAACCTATAATTTTGATACTTACTGTGGGTCCTGCATTTTTCACCTTAAAATACTTAACAATTTTTCACATTTTGTAACTTTTGTAACAACTATTTTCAAATAATGTAACTTGTGTTACAACTTTTTTCAAATTTTCTAACTTGTGTTTGTACTTGCACCCAAATGATGCCACCCTCCAGTGTCCACCAGTCTGGACCCCACCTCAGGTGTCCACCAGTCAGGACCCCACCTCCAGTGTCCACCAGTCTGGATCCCTCATCTCTCATCATTAGTGATCTGCACCATTCACTTGTGCAAAGTTTCCATTGACACTATTAGCAATCCATACTATCCAGTGTTTCAAAATAAATATCTATGCAATTCCTTACTTGGGCATCCTCTTGTGTCCCTGAGCATTGGCCAAAAGATGATAACCGAGTTTTGTAGTGGGTGACATCCTATCTGTTGTAATCTATAACATCCTATTTGTTTTAATCTATGACATCCTATGTGTTGTAATCTATGACATCATATGTGTTTTAATCTATGACATCCTATGTGTTGTAATCTATGACATCCTATGTGTTTTAATCTATGACATCCTATCTGTTGTAATCTATGACATCCTATTTGTTGTAATCTATGACATCCTATCTGTTGTAATCTATGACATCCTATGTGTTGTAATCTATGACATCCTATGTGTTTTAATCTATGACATCCTATGTGTTGTAATCTATGACATTCTATGTGTTGTAATCTATGACATCCTGTGTGTTTCAATCTATGACATCCTATGCATTGTAATCTAATGACATCCTATTTGTTGTAATCTATGACATCCTATGTGTTGTAATCTATGACATCCTATGCGTTGTAATCTATGCCATCCTATGTGTACTAGTGAGTATGATTTGTATCCCCTTAGTGTTGTTGTGGGTGCCTCCCCACTGAGCTGTAGTGAGCACAATTTTTGCACGTCTTCCATCAGTGAATTCCAACATGTAGGCCTAAACAGTATTGACAGGGGGGGATCACTGCCATTTACATCACGTTTTTGTTATTACTATCAGGGAATCGAGTATCATTATTTACATTAATGACCAGTGCCTAAGATATTTAATTGCTAAAGGATGGTGTCTGGAAGTGCAACCGCCAAACTGATGTGAACGTTTGAGAAATGTTGCAGATTGTAAGAGGCCACTGGCCTGGAACGAGCCAATTGTGTCATATACTAAGATATGTGTATTGAACTTATCTTAAGATAGTGTATCATTGCATAATAGTGGTGGGTGTATTGAAATCATCTTAAGATGGTATATTATTGCATATTACTACAGCGTGGCCGAGCGGTCTGAAACAGTCAATCTTACACTTGTTGACTGGCGTTCAATGCAAAGCGAAAAGCACCTAGACAAGCAAAAATATCACCAGCAGCCCGGGTAGATGGGACTTGTTATCCCTGGATGGCAACTGATCTAAGAGAGGGCAAACTCTGAATTATTATTCAAACCCGGGCGTGGGGTCCCGTAGGCGGTGTGGCTTTGATACTAAGGAAATTCCGACAACTGCTGCGATTCTACTGGTGTCAAGCTGTATCATCCACACATGATGTTGCCTTGGTTTATCCAGGTTCGTGGAGAGATGTGATTGGCTGTCTTGTCTAGGGTGAAGAATCCCGGCAAAGTCTATAACATCATCATTATTGTGACGGAAGTGTGCCCCCCCCCCCACCAAAAAAAAACAAACACCAAAACAAATATTATTGCATGAGGTTAATAAATTGTAGAGAACGTACTTTATTTTTGTTGTTGTTATTCAAATATTCACTGTTTTGTTTTGTTGAACTATTTGTGTGGTTGTCTTTGTGGTGACGTGTTGTGGTCATGTGGTAGCAACTGGAGAAATGTGATTTTTTTTTTTCCGCTGGATGAATTATGGCAGACATGTTGTTTGGGGCAGAGAGAGAGAGGATTCTGATGATCCGAGCGATGAACTTCCTCCGAACGCTTTTATCGGTTGGGGGGAGGGGGTGGGGGGGGGTTACATTTAACGGATTTCCGCAAGGTGTTAGGCCTGCTGGTGGTTCATGGGGTGGATTGTTATGGGGATGACAATGTCAGGGTTCAGAATATAATAACCAAAAAAAAAAAAAATTTGATCTATGTTTTTTCCCTCTACGCTTTTGAAATCACACTGTGATCCACGACGGCTGCGTGATGCATTCATTTAACGACCATGGTACAAGAGTCTTTAAAACTATTTTAAACCATGTACGTGCGCATGGCAAAGTACCAGACTGGTTTCGTGTATAAACACCAAATGTAATCGTGCTCTTCTAAGCAGTTTGGCGTTCTCAGTTCGGGAGATTAGCTGCGCTCTCCGGAAGTGACTCGGAGGATCAGTTGTAAAGAATAGATAAGGGAGGGCTTGTTGTACAGAATAGATGAGGAAGGGTTTGTTGTACAGAATAGATGAGGGATGGTTTGTTGTACAGAATAGGTGGGGGAGAGTTTGTTGTACAGAATAGATGAGGGAGGGTTTCTTGTACATAGTAGATGAGGGAGGGCTTGTTGTACAGAATAGATGAGGGAGGGTTTTTGTACAGAATAGATGAGGGAGGGTTTGTTGTACAGAATAGATGACGGAGGGTTTGTTGTACAGACGGAGGGTTTGTTGTACAGAATACATGAGGGGGGTTGTTGTATCGAATAGATGATGGAGGTTTTGTTGTATCGAATTGATGAGGGAGGGTTTGTTGTACAGAATAGGTGAGTTAGGGTTTGTTGTACAGAATAGGTGAGTGAGGATTTGTTGTATAGAATAGATGAGGGTGGGTTTGTTGTACAGAATAGATGAGAGTTCGTTATACAGAATAGGTGGGGGAGGTTTTGTTGTACAGAATAGATGAGGGAGGGCTTGTTGGACAGAATAGATGACGGAGGGTTTTTTGTACAGAATAGATGAGGGAGGGGTTGTTGTACAGAATAGGTGAGTGAGGGTTTGTTGTACAGAATAGATGAGGAAGGGTTTGTTGTACAGAATAGGTGGGGAAGGTTTTGTTGTACAGAATAGATGAGGGGGGCTTGTTGTACAGAATAGATGAGGGAGGGTTTCTTGTACAGAGTAGATGAGGGAGGGCTTGTTGTACAGAATAGATGAGGGAGGGTTTTTGTACAGAATAGATGAGGGAGGGTTTGTTGTACAGAATAGATGACGGAGGGTTTGTTGTACAGAATACATGAGGGGGGTTGTTGTATCGAATAGATGATGGAGGTTTTGTTGTATCGAATTGATGAGGGAGGGTTTGTTGTACAGAATAGATGGGGAGGGTTTTTTGTACAGAATAGGTGAGGGAGAGTTTTTTGTACAGAATAGATGAGGGAGGGTTTGTTGTACAGAATAGGTGAGGGAGGGTTTGTTGTACAGAATAGATAATGGAGGGTTCATTGTACAGAATAGATGTGAGCTACAGGGGAGGCCATTTGTTTAAAAACAAAATTTCAAATTGTTTAAGATATAATCTTATATCAGTTGGACAGTGCACATATTATATTACGCGAAGAGTGGGGTAGAGCGCGGTTGATCATTTTGTTGTACTGTGCTATGTGGGGGGGGGGGTGTTAGAGAGCAATGCTATATACAATTAAACTTTTTAATCCTTTTTTTTTTTTTTTTTTTTTTTGTTTTTTATTTGTAAAAAAAAAGTTGTTTTTAAAATTTTAGAAATTAGCATAGATTAGTAAAAAGCTAAAATGCATTTTTTTTTCTCACAAAAAAACTGTCATATTTTTATTTTAAACAATAGTGCCTGGCTTTTGCATCAAATTTGCTTGTTTTTTTTGGCTTGTCCTTTTTATTATATTTTATTCTGTTTCATGTCACCAGAGTGTGTGGGTAGATAGAGGTTTGCTAGAAATGTTATTTACTATAAGGATGAGATCAATGGAAATCATATGTAATACAAGGTGGTGGTCAATACAAAGGTTATATAACATTATTAGGCGGTAAGGGTTGCCAAAAATATCACAGTTTCGTGTTGAAATGATATATGCACTGCTCATGCACTTATCCACTTAATCCAGTTTCTAATCCTGAATCCAAAGTACCAGTGCTCAACGTCACAGGTCAGAGTAGGGAGTCAGAAAAGACCCGAGAGATTTTTTTGGTCGACATTTTCTACACTGACTTATGCATCCAGCTATGGGTATCAAATTCTATGACGTCGCTTTTATATTCGGTTTTATATTCGGCTTTATAATCAGTGTTATATTCGGTGTTATTTTCGGTTTAATATTCGGTTTTATATTCGGTGTTATATTCGGTGTTATTTTCGGTTTAATATTCGGTTTTATATTCGGTGTTATATTCGGTGTTATATTCGGTGTTATTTTCGGTTTAATATTCGGTTTTATATTCGGTGTTATATTCGGTGTTTTTTTTCGACCCAACATTGAGTTAGTGAAGTTTTGTATCTGAAGTATTTCCTCTTTTTTTTTTTTACCTGTACTTCGTGTTACTGGAGTTTACTAAGTGAATTTTTCCACCTCGATGTGATCGGTGGCATTTGTTTCCATCCACAACTTTGGTCTCTTGTATGAAATCCAAATGCAGATGTGCTCTGTGCGTGCGCGAAGGCCTCGATAAAATAAACAATCATAATACATTTAAAAGATAAATATACCAAACAGTGTATGCTTTCTATGGAGCTTTTATCGTTAACAACGAAATTATCAAATGTAAGTTAAACAAAGAAGCATTTATTATTTTATTTTTTTAAAGTCTAGTACAGGGATTCTCACTAGGGTCTAGCCTTGACCCACACACAAGAGTATCCAAAGCGTTAGTGCTAAACAGAATTCATTTTTTTATTATGACATAACACAATATGTTTTAAATACTCAACAGGCGTACAACAAGGGCCCATTGCTAAGAATATTATTTGTTTCAATTTTAAATGACCTCTCTCATGCTCGACATTAACATATTTTATTGTGTATTGTAACTTTGAGACCACCCGATGATATTTCTATTCTAACATCGCATCACTCATACAGGATATGTATTATTGAACTATTTATAAAGACTGTTAAATTATATCTTTATTTGGGTCCCTTTACCGTAAGCAGTCATCACCGAATCAGGGTTGGGAGACCCTGAGCTCAAAGCTTTTCCACGGACTACTCGAAGCGAGGCTGGGAAACGCGATCTGTTTACACCCCTCAAATAAAACAGGTTTGTTTTTTTAAAAATCGCCTTACAAGGCGGAATACATGTGTTTCAAGTTTAAACATCCTTGATAATAAAATATAAAAGTTAAATTAACTTGGCCTCGCAATGCAATATTATGTTTTGTATACAGGGATTCTTAAAATGAATCACCTGTTATGTTAGCAGTGGAATACCTTGACCTCCAAACGTGACCTTTTAGAATTGCGTTAACACACACATACATGATTTCTATAATGTTATATAATAAGTTTATATATATATATATATATTAACCCCAAAAATGCCTACGGAGACCTTTATTTTGGCCCGCCATAGTTTCTTGACTGCCTGTTTGTCCATCCATGAGTCTCTAGAAATTGTAAGGAACCACGATGGATCTTAAAAAAAAACCCCCAAAAAAACCAGACAAATTAAAACAACAAAGTTTTGCTTTTTACATGCCCCCTTTTAGCATCATCGTGTAGCCAAAACTCATGTATCAGAAAACATATTTGGCTTGGAGTTGCTGTGAATTCTAAAAGTGATATAAACCTAACTCTGAAAAATCCAGCCGAACCACGGATTAAAAAAAAAATAAATAAAAAAATCATACATTCGTAAGTCTCATTTTTTTTTTCCGCATTTAATTTTTAGAATACATTTTATTCCGAGTAGAAACATTTCCATGACATGACACTCGGCTACAGCCCCGGCATATAATCGTAACTCTATTCTCTTATCGGTAACGCGTCCAACTTCTGGACTCTGTATGACTATGAGTATGAGATCATCAATACTTTAAGGGGTTTTCAAAAAAAAAAAAAAGAAAAAAGATTTCAAACAAGAAATCCTCTTTGCTATTCCGCAGCTCGCTTACGTGTTTACTCGCCGTGAGCCAGATTTTCCGGATTGCACTTCATCGGGACAAAGGATNACCCCCCCCCCCCCACGAAAAAAAAAAAAAAAGCCCCGCTGCACTGTTACGTATAAGATGACGCGAGATTGTGGAGCCGTCGCGTTGTTTGACGAATCACTCGAGCCTCTCTTTCAGTCACGCGTCACGATCCCATCACTGCGGTCGTGAGATGTGACGTGCGGTGGCTCCGTGATGGACTCATTCAATTATGCATGGGTCCTTCTCAGCCGGAGAACTTGGGTTTCAGGGAATCTCACAAAATGATTTATGGGGGTTTTTTTTTCTTCATTTTTTTTTAAAGAGAACATGTCAACGATTTTGGGCGTGTATAGATTACTAATAATTTTAGTCAAATTACTAAATTACCACCAAAAATAAAAATGAATTCAGGTCTTCTAAATATTTCCTGGACATGGCCATGCTCCCTGGGACGATTGGTCACGTGTATTGGGATGTTGTCAAAAGGCGGATTCTTTTTGTTTTGTCTTGGTAAAAGTGTGTGTGTGGGGGTGGTTGGGGTGGGGGGGGGTATTACACCCCCATTTAGATTGCATCAAAAGAACCTGATAGAAATAATTTGAATCATAGAACAGTTATTGTAATCATTAATACTTTTTGGTCTATCATAATGTGTTGATGCATTTAAACTGTGTCAGAACATTAAAGGTTTGTTAATTTGTTATTGTTTTTTGTTTGTTTTTTTTTTTTTTGTTTGTTTTTTTTTTAATTTTTTTTTTTAAACAAACAACAACAGCGTTTGTTTCTTTATTAAAAAAAATACAAAGCATTTGGAAAGACGCTGAAAAGACATTTTAAAAAAAAAAAAAACAGACAAAGAAAAAAAAAAACAGTTTGATTTCTTTTATAAACATCTTTTTCAATGTCTTTCCAAAGGATTTGTATTTCGCAAGAAAGTTTTTTTTATTTTTTTTTTTTTTTTTTTTTTTTTTTTTTTTTTTTTTTGTTTTTTTTTTAATTTTTGTTGTTAAACAAACAACAACAGCGTTTGTTTCTTTATTAAAAAAAATACAAAGCATTTGGAAAGACGCTGAAAAGACATTTTAAAAAGAAAACAAACAGACAAAGAAAACAAAAAACAGTTTGATTTCTTTTATAAACATCTTTTTCAATGTCTTTCCAAAGGATTTGTATTTCGCAAGAAAAAATGTTACAGTAGACGGTCACTCCACTCACACAAACACACACACACACACCGTATCAACCACTGCTGTTGAGTCAGATTAAAAACTTCACATAAAATAAAAGAGCTTTTAAAAATCAATGAAAAAAATAAAAGGAAAGCATTAGTTTGAAAATTTTCAAGGCTGCGCCAGTAATGACTATTTGTGGCGATGCTTGCGACCTGTCGTCACTTTTCTGCATAATGTGCGTTTTATTTGGGTTTTTTTTCTTTTAACGCGGATGTCGGAAACCCACGTTTTTGCAATCGTCGTTAGTTGCGCAGACTGATTAGAACTTGTGTATGTTTTGTGGAATTAAACATTTTGATAAGCCGGCTAGATTGTATGTGATGCTAAATGTTTGTTAGGCTGGTGGACTTACTAAAATAACAAGGTTAAGCAGCAAGCCAAAATGAGAAAATGAGGTAACTCTCTAGTCGGGGAAAGGGGGGGGGGTCCCTGTAGTGCCCGACCTTGTAGTGCCTTCAGAAAATTCAGTTTATACATCTGAATCGGGTTAACAACAGTAAACATATACCTTGTGGTCAGCTCATGCATGGAAGCTGGCAGATCCAAGCTACGGTGACAGATCGAAGCTAGGTTGACAGATCCAAGCTGCGTTGACGGACCCAAGCTGCGCTGACAGACCCAAGCGGCGTTGACAGACTCGAGCTGCGTTGACAGACCCAAGCTGCGTTGACAGGCCCAAGCTGCGTTGACAGACCAAAGCTGCGCTGACAGACCCAAGCTGCGTTGACAGACCCAAGCTGCGCTGACAGACCCAAGCTGCGTTGACAGATCCAAGCTGCGTTGACAGACCCAAGCTGTGTTGACAGACCCAAGCTGCGTTGACAGAACCAAGCTGCGTTGACAGACCCGAGCTGCGCTGACAGACCCAAGCGGCGTTGACAGACCCAAGCTGCGTTGACAGACCCAAGCTGCGTTGACAGATCATTTCGTTTCTTGTTATTCTACTCTTAAACTGTTGTAGTTGTTTTTGTTTTTTTTCATGAATGTTGAAAGGCGGTTAAGGACATATGCATTTTTAGTTACGATTGTAAGCATAGGTGTGCGTGACTCTGTGAAAAAAGGCGCTCTCTCAGGCTAATGAGACGTTTTATGAAATATAAATTTGTCACACTCATAAAATAAATCATGTTCATGCTTACATAACAATCTTTTTAAAAAAAATTAGTCCATTCGTATTTTAACCGTACTTAAAATTTGCCCACCATTCAGAAATCTTAGTTTCAGTTTTTAGCACAACAAAAAAAATATAAAAAAAAAAATAATTCACTATTTTCTTGAAAACAAAAGCTCGTTTTCCGCTCGTCTGTTTTCCTTCGAGTCTTGTACTCACTTAAAATGCAATTAAATGAATCGATTCACTTATGTTTAAATTTCAGTGAGGTCCATTATCAGATCTATGGCACGGTAAACAGTCTCCCACCGTCAGTCAGAGAGTGCATGTAGAATTCAGCGGATTCTATTTTCGGACTCGGCGCCGACCAGCATCGACATTGGAGCTACTCATGCGTTGATGTGAATTAGCCTAAGATAGGTTAATGTGACGCGACCTTGTGGCTATTTACCTTTATTCGGTTCTCACTCTCTCTCTCTCTCTCTATCTCTCTCTGTCTCCACCCCCCTCCCCCACCTCAAATCTGGTGAAAGTTTTGAAAAAGCCGTTTCTTCAATCCTTCTCTTGCATTTCAGCCAACAGAAAGAAACTATGCAGTACAGTACAACCATGGAGACATATTTTCTGTTGATGTCAACTGTTATTTTGTCAACAACCAGAGTATCAGGTGAGTAGCAGCAATCTGATGCCCGTGATTACTGATACGACTTTAGCAGCTATTGATTATTCTGTCAATACTTGCGTAATCCGTCCAGTTTAGTCCCTCCATTATCCTAATATCTATCCATCCATCCATCCATCCATCCATCCATCCATCCATCCATCCATCTCTATCCATCAATCCATCCATCCATCCATCCATCCATCCATCCATCCATCCATCCATCTCTATCCATCCATCCATCCATCCATCCATCCATCCATCCATCCATCCATCCATCCATCCATCTATCCATCTATCTATCTATCTATCTATCTATCTATCTATCTATCTATCTATCTATCTATCTATCTATCTATCTATCTATCTATCTATCTATCTATCTATCTATCTCTCTCTCTCTCTCTCTCTCTCTCTCTCTCTCTATCCATCTATCCATCTCTCTATCTCTCTATCTCTATCTCTCTCTCTCTCTCTCTCTATCTACCTCTCTCTATCTCTATATATATATATATATATATATATATATATATATATATATATATACATATATATATATACATATATATATACATATATATATAATATATAGTTTTGTTTTGGCAACCAAATGTTTTTTTTAAAGTATGCCACATATAATCGCGTCTCATATTTTTAACGGGTAAGATTGTTATTAGTGCGATAGTTTGAAAATTAGATATAAGTCATCGAACAGTTGAGAAAATAAACGTTTGGCTGTCACACACACTCGTAAAACGCCTGCCAATATTATTTTTTTTTATTATAACGGCGGTTTTCCTAGCACCCGTTAAGAAGAGAAAGAGTTTAGGACTAAGACTTTCAGGAAGAGAGGCAAAGACTCCACGTTACCTATAAAAATATCTCAGTTTTACATAGATTTATTTTTGTCCTTAAATGATGAACTATCACTTGTTTCATTCTCATCATACGCAGCCAGGCGCTTAGTAATATTTAAAAATAGATCTCTTTTGTTTAAAATATATATATATCCATTCTATTTTATTGACCATGCCGATTTGGTTCGATGTGTACAAATTATTGTAATTCGTTTTAACAGTTTTCTTAAAAGTTTCAACTCAAATTGGCTGGCAATCTCACCGAACAATTGGTTTTTGTCGGTTTCAACAGTTTAGGAATCACAATTTATTTCACAAAATTGCAACTTTTCAAACCCGTTTCTTGCATTTCCCAGGCCAATTCCAGTGGACCGGAAGTGAATGGCCAGTGGACGGTTGTCACTCTCGCAACGTCGATCTAGTTTTGATCCCCGACGCTTCAAGCCAGGACCAGTACGCCCAACAAATGCGGTTTTTTTCCCGGCTGGTCGACGTGTTCTCCCCACTGGCAGAGACAGACCTGGGCAGGCTCAGGGTAGCATTGGTGGCGTTCAAGTCAGATGGGTCCGGAAATACGCAGGTGGACATCAGAATATCGCTGGACGCCCACCAGAAGAAGAGCGGTTTAAAACGGGCTATCGAAAATAACCCGTTCGTGTTGGGGAACGTGACCTTTGACTCGGTGATGACCATACTCCAAAACTGGTTCAAGAAGACGTCAACTTTGACCCGCCAAGACGCCGTAAAACTCGTCATCATGGCCGCCGCCAGCATCAAGGTGCCGGACAGAATCCTGACAACCCAAGACCCATCCTTAGCGACGACGATCTCGCTCAGCTTTCCGTTGTTCCTTGTCATATTTCAGCGAGATCTCTACGTTCTCTTCGGGCAGTTTTCGCAGAAGAACAGTCTCGCATTCGTTCCGGATATCAAAGAATTTGACGTGATCAAGAACAATTTATCGATTAGTTTGTGCAGACAGTGTTTTGATGGGTGGGTGTCAAGGGTGGACAACTCAAGTGCCCACAAGCCGGTCAGCGTTGCCTGTTATAAACTGGAAAAGCTTGAAACACAGCAAAACTGGATAGACGTTCGGGCCCGTTGTGAGAACGAGCATTTCTCTAACCTGGCATCGTTTGAAACTAAGCAAGAGCTCAGGTTCGTCAGAAATTTCCTCCTGGGAAACAAAACATTTTTGGCGGCGTTGACGAACAAGACGAAAACCCCAGTCGGTGTGTTTATCGGTTTGAGGAGAGGGGACTGGACAAGAGGACGCAGGTTTAAGTGGGTCAACAACATGCCCTTGGTGCACACGTACTGGGGCAGCGATCAACCCATGAACGGCATCTCGGCGAGTTGCGCCCTTTGGACATTCATAACGAGGTTACATGCCACGCAAAACGCGTGTCCGGAGAGAAACGACAGCGGGTCTGTTTTATACGAAACTAACAACACCGATCACCAAGTGTGTGACAACTTTGTAGACTATTGGTCGAGCGTTGGGTGTGGTAGCTATACGGGAACGTTTTTCCTATGCGAATCTGACTACAAGCTTGAGGACGAAAATTCTGTAGGCGAGATTTGGAATTTACAAATGCCAGCGGAGTATACAATTTTAAAGGCATTGCAGAAAGGCGAGCTGGCACAAACAAGCAAGCTAACATTTATCTCCGCTTCTTCCCTGAGAATGTTCACGGGGTCAAGGATCATTGCAAACCCCAACATGACCGAGCTGGCTTCATTTGATTCTGTGCCTAAGTTTGAATGCGAGAAAGACAGTGCGAACGCCATTTTCTACAACTTCGTCTGCGACTTCCGGTTCGACTGCCAGAACAAGAGAGACGAAAAGATTTGCAACTACCGGGAGTGCAAACCAGAGTTCGAGTTCACGTGCCGTTCTGGGCAGTGCATCTTGAAGGAGCTCGTGTGCGACCTTTACGAGGATTGCCGAGATGGTGACGACGAGCTGTGGTGTTTCCCCTGTCCTCACGCGAGATGTCAAGACGGCCGTTGCTTGCCGAAGCATTGGTTCAGCGATGGTGAGATCGACTGCGATACATGCTCATCTGTCGTAGAGCCAGAAACTACGAACGAGAAGTCACAGCTGGATAAGTACATCTCGTTAGAAATGAAGTCGGCACAGATCACGGAGCCCAATGGGTGTGTTTTTACGTGTAACGGGACGAAATGCGTGGCCTTGTCGATGCTAAACAATGGTATTGTTGATTGCTTGGGATCGGAAGGGCCGATTGATGAAACCATCGGAGCATTGGAACGCACGACGTGCTACAACGTTGAATCCGCGCAAATACAGTACAGCAACTGGGCTCCTAAATGTGTTTACGTCAAAGACAGGTACGGCGAACCGTTAGGGTGTAGGAACATGAAACATTTGGAGAACTGCGAAGACTTTATCTGCCCTGACGGCTACGTGAAATGCCCCGAGTCCTACTGCATCCCGTCGCACTACGTTCAAAACTCCGTCTTCGACTGCGCGAACGGTGAAGACGAGAGCAGCGCTTTGATTCTAGAATGCCTAGGGCATTTCATTTGCTCGTCTGATAACAGGAAACATCAGTGTCTCCATCTGGATCTGGTCTGTGACGGTTTCAGACATTGTCCCAACGGCGATGACGAGAAAAGCTGTGACGTGACATGCGCAGAAGGATTTCTCTGCGTCGGCGGAACGGTCGTCCCGTCTCTGGACAGACCCGAGGTTCTTACTGACCTCGTCTTCATCGACGTCAGAACCCGCTTCTTAGATCTATCCGGGATAGACCTATCGAAGGTCTTTCCTGTCTCTATCATCGGTCATTTCGAAAACATCATCACAGCCAAGTTGGCTAACTGCAACATCACTAACGTCAACGAATGGAGCGTTATGAACGAATTTCGGTCAATACAGTCACTGGACCTAAGCTACAACCGGATCCCCGACACCACCACGTCATGTATATTTCGTTTTATGCCAAGTCTCAAATTTCTCAACTTGAGTATGAATGCACGTTTGTTGTCGCTTAGCAATAACTCCTTTCGACTGCTTCAGAAAACTAGGTCTCCCTTGGAAGTCCTTGATTTGTCATTCACCGGTTTAACTGAGTTGCGATGGGCGGTTTTTAAAACACTGACCTCCTTAACCTACCTGAGTTTGAGAGGCACGCGGATAACTGTAATCAAGCCTGATATGTTTCCAGAAAATTTTGCTATGGCCGAGCTGGACATGCGTGGTCTGAGCGCCGCGGGTATAACTCCCGGACTCTTCAAGAATATTACGATCACATCCAAAATGTACTTTGACAACTTCAAGCTCTGCTGTCCTCAGCTCCACAACGAGAACACCTCCATCAAGGGCTGCCAGTTTATAAAAGATCCCTTTTCTTCCTGTTCCGATCTCATGAGCTCTGGTATCCTTAGAACCGTCCTCTGGGTCAACGGCTTTTTGGCAGTATCCGGTAACGGTGCCGTCATTTGGTACAGATTGGTGTTCGACAAGAGAATTTTTAGAATGGGCTACGGACATTTTGTGACGCAACTTGGCATCTCAGACATGCTGATGGGGATTTATTTGATAACGATCGCGGCGGTTGACTGCTTCTACAGAGATAGCTACCTTTGGAACGAGGCGGCCTGGAGAAGCAGCTTCCTCTGTAAATTATCTGGATTCATTTCGACGCTTTCCGTTGAGGTGTCCACCTTCTTTATCTTCCTCATCACGCTGGACAGATTCCTGGTGATCAGATTCCCGTTTGGACAGTTCAGGATAAAAGGGCACTTAGTTGCCGTTGTCTGTGCATCGGTCTGGGTTACGGGCGTAACGATTGGTCTAATGCCAGGGCTACCTTACTTTGGTGATTGGTCGGTGTACACGACTTCCGGAATGTGTCTCGGCCTGCCTCTGATCTCCGACGAAAACCCCGGATGGCGGTTCGTGCAGGGCATTTTCATCTACCTTAACTTTATCCTTTTTCTCCTCATCGCCTTGGGTCAGGTCGCCATCTACAGGACCATGTCCGCCATGAGCATGATTCAGAGCTGCCTGACCAACTCCAGCATGAGGCGATCACAGGACATGACCGTGGCCAAGCGGCTCTCCCTGGTGGCCGTCAGCAACTTTCTGTGTTGGTTTCCCGTGGGAGTGACGGGCATCGTCGTGTTGGCTGGACAGCAGATCGGAACGGACGCGTACGCCTGGCTGGCGGCCGTTGTGCTGCCCGTCAACTCCGCCATCAATCCCCTGGTCTACACCATCCCGGGTCTCATCTTACGCTTTAGGAGGCCGATCGAGTCGCCAACACAGCAGTTGAGTCTCAAATCGCAGAACTGCAAATAAACCAGAATGACTGCGGCAATTCGTACAGTGGGGAACAAAAATGACAATTGAGACCGATTCAATGGCACGCATGAGATCTTGGGAAAACTGATCATTGCATATTTCGAAATTTCTTTTTTTTTAAACTAAATAAACTCCGTACTTGTATCCCATAAAGCTACTTTAATCTGTTAGCTGGTTTCTCGTTTAGGATCCTGTCTTGAATTCAATTAAGTTACTATAGTTCGTGAGCTCGTTTCTCGTTTTGGATTCTGTGGTGGTCTTGATTTCCATAAAGTTAATCTAATGTGTTAGCTCGTTTCTCGTGTTGGATACTGTGGTGGTCTTGATTTTCATAAAGTTAATCTAATGTGTTAGCTTGTTTCTCGTGTTGGATTCTGTGGTGGTGAGTCACACACCATTTCCGCCCCAAAAACCCGCCCCGTCCACGAATTGTTGAAAATTGATAGCAGAAGATCCAAATGGATCATACAATAAAATTAGATGATTTTTTTACCCTTTTGGATGCAATAACTCACTTCATGTTATGCAAACCCATGTACATTACCGTATATGTTATTCCTTTGTATGATATGTTTACAGAAACGTAATAATTCATTTTTATCAATTTAAATTTGAAATGGTGTCAAAATTCTATTATTACAAATAATCGTAATAAAAATATGTTTTAAAATGAAAACATTTCAAGATTTCGGCTGCAACTTGTTCAAATCTGTTTGGTGACGGATTTATCTCAAGTATTTGTTTATGGGATTATCTCAGATGTTTGTTTACGGTATTATCTTATGTGTTTGTTTACGGGATTATCTCAGGTGTTTGTTTACGGGATTTTCTGATGTGTTTGTTGATGATCACAGAAGAACTGATTGGTCAGGTCCCGTTATTTAAATATACAAAAGTTCATTTTTTTAATAGAAAGGTACACAGTAAGAGACCAGAAACGCTCAGGTTTTTACACCCTGTTAACTCTACCCCTTTTCATATCTTTGTGCATCTAAGATTGGTTGTAACAAGTGCAGGCGTTTGAAATATTTACATTATGATGGGACTGCCTACAAGCCGTGTGACGTGAATAAATAGTGGAACAAGATATTAAGTTAAGGCTTGAAAAAAAAAGAAAAGACAAAGCAGTTCAAAAAATAACTTTTCGGCTAAATGCTCCTTCAACATACAAAAAAAAAATTAAAAAAAATCAATTTAATTGAAAACTTAAGTGATCCCAAATCTTAAACTAGCTTCTTTTTCTACATTGTGATCTGGGAACACTTACGTTTTTCAATTTCAAATCATTGCTTTTCTTGCTTGTCCCCCCGAAGAAGAAATTTCGCTGAAACATCCTTTTAATTATTCTGTCTTTTTTTAAAACCCAAACAAATCTTTCTCCACTTTTTATTTGGAAATATTTTGTACTGTTAATTACCGCCCTTTGATCAATTATTTACCCTGAATGTTATCTGTCTGGTCGAGCGCATAACCTAATTCTTTTTCATGGGCCTTAACTGCGGTGCTAATGGCAACAGCGGGGGAACTGGATGCAAGTAAATTGATGACCCTGTTAACCCATTGCAACAACCCAGTGGAATGCGGCTGTTGGTAGAGGGGAAACAAATACTGGACATTCAAACCAGCTCAGCAACTGATTTGCTTTGTTATTTAACCCCTTTAAAAGCAAATTCCAATATTTTTTATTAAATACCAGGCCAGCCCGACTCGGAGTAGAGCCGGACACCCTTGTCGGAATGTATGTGTTCTCTGTTTGATTTGTTTAGTTTAAATTATTAGAGCTTTGGGCAAAACTTAGATAAAAACTAGGACATTTTCAAGACGTCCAAGATACAACCCATTACTTTTGCATCGTCTTTCTTCGGGTTTGCCCTACCTGGTGCTTTATATTTCTTGTAAAATGTCCGCTTCACATACACTGGCATAGGATGAAAGGCTAGAAGGATGACGGGAAGAGGGGGTAAGGCCCGTCCGCATGGTACATCTTTGAACGGCGTCATTTTGGTTACTATATACGGCTTTCCTTTATTGATCACTTTGTATGTTTTGTGTTTCCCGTGGATAGAGAAGTGGGAGGGTCGGTGGGTGGAGGGCGCCCCGGGCTTCACTAAATCTAGCAGCGTCACTTCGCACATGGTCAAACGCTATGCTCTAACATTTCTTGTTTCGTCCTCACTGAATTTTTCAAATGTCAGTTAATGACATATCCCCAAGACACGGCTGCCACTTACTAACTAAGCAACTGCTGTAAATAGATCATTAAATAGTCAGCCTCGGTTTGAAATAGAACCCATCGATAAATGATACATTTTTAAAAAAAATGGATTTAGATTGTTTTAATAATCGTTTTCGAAAATTATAATATTCAGTGAGGACAGAACGAGTCACCTCAGCACTTTAAAATTTTAAAAAATGCAAGATGTCCAAGATGGATGGCCACAGCTCTGCTCATGGACCACGTGACGTATCTTTAAAGGTTGTTTTTTTTTAAGACAAAAAATTAAGTAATAGTTTTTATAAATGTATGAATAGCTAAACATTTTCAAAATAATATCTTTAAATTTAAACCGAGGAATTCCATGTGAATTATCAATTCCTTTTTTATTAAGTCCCCTGACACCGAAAATTATTAAGGACTTTTTTTTTGTTTTTTAAATATTCTCTTCAACCAAAATTTTGATAATTCCAAAATAATTCCTTTTAGAGATCCACCGAT
The DNA here is from genome assembly GCA_964033795.1 of Lymnaea stagnalis. Classification (NCBI taxonomy): domain Eukaryota; kingdom Metazoa; phylum Mollusca; class Gastropoda; family Lymnaeidae; genus Lymnaea; species Lymnaea stagnalis. Next base: position 123,665 of record CAXITT010000221.1, read on the forward strand.
TTATAATATACATACATACATATATATATATATATACCACCGATTTATATTATACTGCGTAATCGGACGTCCTGGATGCATCCTTGTTCAAAACATTGGCACCTCATCGAATATGTCATCATCAGGAGGAAGGACAGTCACGACGTAACGGTAACCAAATCCCTGTGTGGTGCAGAATGCTGGACTGATCCTCGTCTTATTATCAACAAGCTCAACTTACACATGTCATTTCTGCGACCCAACATGCTATACGCCTTCTCTGAAGCGACAAAGCACCAGGTGATGATTCAATCCCGTCTGAAAAATACAAAGAATGGGGGCAGCTCTGTCTGAAAGGCTTCACCAACTGTTCATACTTATGTGGCCGCAAGAAATCATTCCACAGGACTTCAAAGATGCATCTATTGTTCACCTGTACAATCGTAAAGGGAACAGTCAATCATGCGAAAACCACCGGGAAATATCTCTGCTCTCAATTGCATGCAAGATATTAGCCAGAATCATGCTAAATCGTCTTAAAGAGCATCTTGAAAACGTTTTACTACCAGAAAGTGAATGTGGCTTCCGGAAGGAACGAGAAACCATCGGTATGGTGTTTGAGGCCAGTCAGCTACAGGAAAAGTGCAGGGAACAATATGTTGACCTCTTCTCTACATTTGTAGACCTGACCAAAGCTTTCGACATTGGCAGTATAGAGGGCCATTTGAAGATCATTGCCAAATAAAAACAATAAAAATGCTTTGATGGCGTCTTGTTTTTTTTTAACAACAACAGATGGTTAGATGGGATTAGTGGACATGTTTTTTTTTAATGAGGAATATTTCTTTGACTATTACATTAAACCCCCAGTGCATGATTTCCTCATCAACATCAGTAACAGAAACATTGCAAATCCCATCTACATGCATAGGAGCCAAAATGATCAATAAATTGATCGTGGGCCCTTAAGATAAAGAAGAAGAAAGATACGTATGCCCCAGAAAGTTCGTGTCAATGGTATGACTATTCCATGAAGGTATGCAGGCTACAGTTCGGGATAATGGACAGACGTCAAAATCATTCCCTGTAACAAACGGCGTGAAACAAGGCTGTGTACTTGCCCCAACGCTTTTCAGCCCACACAATGCTGACCGATACATTCAGAGAGGGAGACGCTGGAATTGGCCCCAGATACCGAACTGATGGTAATATATTCAACCCCAAGAGGCCACATGCCGAAACGAAGGTCCTGACAGACACCATCTGGGACCTCCTGTATGCAGACGACTGTGCCCTAAACGCTGTATCAGAAGTGGATATGCAACGCTGCGTCACAAGCTTTTCCAATGCCTGCACAAACTTCGGGCTCACCATTAACATACAAAAACCTGAGGTCATATACCAACCAACTCCTTGAAGCCTTTATGTTGAGCCCAACATCCAAGTATATGGCGAAAGACTTAAGGTGATGAAAGGCTTTTCCTATCTCGGCAGCACATTGTCCCAAAGCGAAACCATCGATGACGAGGTTAACCTCCGTATTGCGAGAGCCAGCGCAACCTATGGAAGATTGTCTAAGATCGTATGGAACAGGAGAGGTATCAACACTCAAACTTAACTGAAAATGTATCAGGTGGATGTTCTCTACGCTTCTAAATGCCTGTGAAACGTTGACGGTCTACCAACACCATGCAAGAATGCTGAATCACTTTCATACAACAAGACTCATAAAAATCGTCAACATTAAATGGCAGAACAGGGTCCCAGACACTGAGGTGCTCATAAGGCCAGTTCTTCCCCGGCATCTTCACAATCTTGATGAAGTCCCAGCTTCGCTGGGTGGGACATGCTGTGAGAATGTCACATTACAGTCTTCCAAAAAGAATTTTCTATGGTGAGCTTGAACAAGAAAGCGGTCTGCTGGCGGACAAAAAAACGCTTTAAAAACAACATAAAAGCTTCACTGAAAGCGTTCAATATAAACTCAGACACGTGGGAGGAACAAGAAAAGGATTGAACTTTATGGCGTTCCACTATGCACAGGAGCTCCATGCAACATTAAGTTGACAGAATAGCGGCTGTAGAGCGCAAGAGACATGCCAGATTGGACCGGTCTGACTCTGCTCCCGGAGATGCACCATCATTCCCCTGCACCTACCGCACAAGAGAATTTCGTGCCAGAATCGGCCTCATTAGCCATCTGCGCACCCACAGACAGAACCAGTACAAACTCTGATGATGAAAGTGGTCATGGTCGACTCCCGACTGAACAACAACTAAACTACTACAACTATATATATATATATATATATATATATATTAAAAGGTAGGATAAAAAGTTTTTGAAAATCATTATCATAAATATTTAAGTCAACTATAGAGGTGGGAAGAGAAGGGCGCCATCTTGAAGTCTCCCAAGTGCCGGCCAACCCAACTCAACTGCCGGCCAACCCAACTCAAAAATGTACCAATGAAGAACAACCTCTATACAAGTAAAAGATACAGCACAACTTTGCCATCAAATCCGCGTATACAGTATACAAGTCATACAGAATTTCGTGTACAGAATTATAACAACATGTTTTCTTTCTGTCTTTTTATTTCTTTTTTTTTTTTAAATATATGTTTGCGCCGCGAAAAGGGGGGGGGGGGGTATTTTGAAATTAATGGGAAATGCTGATGATTTGCATAGTATCTTCACCTTCTTAAAAACAAGTTCTCCGTTCTTCAGCTCTAATCGTTCCCATACCAAAAAAGGAAAAAAAAACTTGGGGCTCCAGCAGATCCTTACAAGGATCCCCGAAATCAGACGCCAAAGCTAATTAAGGGATGTTTGATGTCCACGTGTCTCAATCTCCAAGCAGACTTGGAAAGCATCCAGTCAGGTTTGTGTTGTCTTAACAGCCCTACAGCATCACGCTCGTGTTATCTCCGTCCAATAATGACGTCGGCATTAAAGTTGTTTGGCAGTTTAACTTGGAAAAAAAAAAAAAAACAGGAGTGAAGTCCCAAACTTCAGCGGACAAAATGATCACACTCATCCTCTAGTTACGCCAAAGTAGCCTGTCCGGTTGAAAGATGTGTGTACTCAGTACTCAGTTCAGTTTGTTGTGCAGGCTTGATATATTTTTTTCACGAGCGTTGTGTCACGGCAGTTATTCAGAAACTTACTTTATTCTTTGGAGTTTCAAAAAAACGATCTCCAACGCGAGAACGTTACAGCTGAGCCTACGACGCCTGCTTTTTGACATATTATAGAATGAATTTAGTTTTTTTTTATTTTCGGGACTTAAACTCGGCCATATTTTCCAGGCGTCAGAGTGGCCTATTTCAAACAATTTGCATATTTTGATGTCAAACAGCGAGTTTAAGAATGGCCATGCCCCGACTGTTTTCACTGGCTTTTCTTTTTCTAGGTCTCATAAAGGACGCGACGGCAGGTAAAAGAAATTTTGAAGTTAAATTGGCTGCTTTATTTGTATGTACCGGGGGATAAAATGGCTGCTTATTTTCTTTCTTTTTTTGACAAAGTCAAATATCTTTCTTTTTTTTTTTTAGGTGGGGCGGGCGGCGGGTGGGGGTCTTAATTTATAAATTAGCTCCCTTGTGTTTCTTTTTTTAAATTTAATTTATACCGTTGGATTAATGTTTTGAACTTTTTGTCATCTCTATATGTGTTGACTCACAATAATGGACATGTCTTAAATTAGAGGAGCAAAGGAAATTTTTACATAATTTCAAATTTAGAAACTGATTTCACGGGTTGCGTTATGGGATGCTCGAATACGGGAACTTTAGTAGTGCCATAAACAAAACAGCATAATTATGTTCATCATTTCTAGCATTGATTGATGCCCCTATGTTTTGTGTGATCCTTTCAGGTGGGCCCACTCAGAGTCAATGGCCTATCATCAACTGTTACGCTGAGAACATTGACGTCATCCTAGTGGCCGATTCCAGCAACGGAACCATCCGCAAGCAGACTCGTTTTCTGTCTAAGCTTGTCGACGTCTTCTCGCCGTCCACAGAGAAGGACCTCGGTAGGTTGCGGGTGGCACTGGCGGTCACTGGCAAAAACCTCGCCCTGCCCTACAACCTGAAGACGCTGATCGCTTTCGACCAGGTCGTCAATAAGGCTGAACTGAGAAGTCAGATGACCAGATTGCGTTATGAGTATGAAACAGATGACGCCGCGTATCCTCCCTTCGTTTTCACAAGAGATTGGTTCACAAGGAACAGCCTGCGTCAACACACGATCACGGTACTGATCGCGACTCTAAATCCACCCGCGTCAGACCAATGGCTTTTTCTGGGGAGTTTTCCCAACGACACACTTCCGCCGTTTGTCTTCGTTCTCGGCGACGGTGGAGACGTTCCGGAAAACGCTGTGCGTAGCTTTAGGGGTCAGTTCAAGTTTACCGATCTCAAAAACCTCGATGTACCCCATGATATTTCTCCTCTCTTGTGTCAGCCGTGCAGACGCGATTGGTTTCCATACAAGCCTGAGCGAGTGAACCTACCCACCGACGTGGTGTCTTGTTACAAACTGATCGAAAAAGTCAATGACCCCATACTTTGGATGGAGGCCAACAAGCTCTGCGCGCGCGAGAATACTGAGTTGGTGTCCATCGAGACCAAGGAAGAGTTGAACTTTTTGAGACGTGAGATCCTTCGTCGGAAACCAGACCCTCCTCGCGAAGGATGGAATGTAATGATTGGTCTAAGGAGGGACGATGCTACGAAAGGCCGAAGATTTCGCTGGGTGAGCAAGATGCCGCTTGTGCATTCGCACTGGAAGGCGCAACATCTTCAGTCAGGCCCGACGGCCGGCTGCGTGATATGGAAGTTTGAAAATTGCGACGCCGAGAATCTGGGCTCATCAAACCAGAGCAGCGGGAGATCTCGTAATGAAGTCGTTGCAGATATGTCATCGCACGCTGTGCCCGACGAGCCGCATAGCGACTGCCTCCGCCCCGAGAACGGTGACACGCGATTGGACTATTGGGTCAGCGTGAGGTGCGGAGAGAATGTCGGAAACATGTTTCTTTGTGAGAGTAACCAGAAGCTTTCCAAATGGCGGCCGTACTTTTCATACCACGGTGAGCTCGATCTGAAAAAACCTGAACAAAGCAGCATTTCCGCTGCCATTGCGAGGGGCAGGCTGGTCTACGCTGAAAATATGACGTCATTCAAGGCCATCACCGTCGCCCCGAGAACTACAGGAATTAATCTCTTGATAAACGAAAGCTTGAGCTTGAACATTCAAGCAGACTCCATTCCGGTTTTTTCATGTCATAAATTAGAGGAGAAAATACTGTACAATTACGTGTGTGATTTTAACGCAGAGTGCCATGGGAGGTTTGATGAAGTCGACTGCCATCATCCGACGTGCATGTTCGGCGACGAGCTGTTCCACTGCCGTTCCGAGCAGTGCATCCCGAAAGACCTGGTTTGCGATCTCTACAACGATTGCTTGGATGGAGACGACGAGGACGCCTGCTTGCATTGCCCGCACGCACGCTGTCAGGATGGTCGGTGCCTGCCCATGCACTGGTTCGGCGACGGTGAGGTCGACTGTGATTCGTGCTCAGACTATAATATTTCAGTGGAAATGACGTACGCCGAGGATCCACGCATCAGCGAGTGCGTGTTTACCTGTAACCGAACCCAGTGCGTGTACGCGTCTATGTTAAACGACGGGGTTGTTGATTGCTTGGGCCCCGAAGGACCGATAGATGAAACCATTGGAGCGTTAGAAAACACCACATGTTATCAACCCGGTTCGGTGGGTATAGATTACTCGAATTGGGCCCCCAAATGCGTTTATATCAAGGACAGGTACGGAGAAACTTTAGGTTGCAGAAACATGAAACATTTGGAAAACTGCGAAGGATTCGATTGCCCGGCGGGTTTTCTGAAATGCCCCAGGTCCTACTGCATTCCAACATACTACGTCCACAACTTTATTGCCGATTGCCCCAATGGAGAAGATGAGAGCGCTTACGCGAAAATTGACTGCTCCGGATATTTCATCTGTGAGATGGACACTTTACCCAATGTTTGCCTTCATCCCAACTTTGTCTGTGATGGACACAAGCACTGTCCGGGGGGTGACGATGAGGTGAACTGCAACTTGACCTGCAGCCCTGGATTCATCTGCCTGGGAGGGGTGGTCATCGTCACTCCATCGGCCACAGAGCTGGACATCAACCTGTTGGGCCCGGAGACACGGTATTTTGATACATCAGGGGTTGACGCGTCTAATGTCTTCACCGACTTCCCATTTCATTTATTCCAGAACGTCATCACAGCAAAGTTTTCTGGCTGTAACATAAGCAATGTTACAGCCCATTTCAATATATCCTCCGTTTTAAACAGCCTCCGATCCCTTGATCTGAGCGGTAATATGATAGAAGAGGTGGCGTCAGCAAATATCTTTAAACGTATGCCCGGGTTGGAGACGTTGAGCCTGAGTAGAAACTTCAACCTGGTTAAACTCTCCAAGGACGCCTTTTCGATATTTCCATTTTACAAATCAACCATCGAACATTTGGATTTATCATTCACGGGCATTCGAGAAATCCATTCGCAATTTTTCTGGCCGCTGTTGTGCCTGAAAACGCTGAACGTAAGTAACACTCCACTGGTCATGACACAATTTGGTCTCCTCACCCGCATGATCAAACTGGACGTTTTAGACCTCAGGAGCATCAGTGACGTCACCGCCCGCCCGGACATGTTTAAGAGCGTTATAGTGAAACAGCAGCTTTTCGTAGACAGCTTCAAGCTCTGCTGTCCGCAGCTTCACAATGAAAAAACTTTGATCGAGTTGTGTCATTTCGTCAAAGATCCCTTCTCTTCGTGCTCCGATCTCATGAGCTCGTCGGTTCTCAGGGTGTTCCTCTGGGTCAATGGGTTCTTGGCGCTGCTTGGGAACGCAGCCGTTATCGCGTACCGGTTCATCTTCGATAAGAGAACCCTGCGCATGGGCTACGGTCAGTTCGTGACCCACCTCGGCTTCTCCGATATGCTGATGGGCGTGTACCTGATCATGATCGCGGTTGCGGACACCAGCTACAGAGGGAGCTACCTGTTTGAGGAGTTCGCGTGGCGCAACAGCACGGCCTGCAAAGTGGCGGGGCTCATATCAACGTTATCGTGCGAGATATCCACCTTCTTCATTTTTCTGATCACCCTGGACAGGTTTCTTGTCATAAGGTTTCCTTTTGGGAAATTCAGGCTTCACGGCCGGGGGGTGGTACTTCTCTGCATCTTGACCTGGGCAACCGGCACGTTCATGGCCGCTATTCCCGGCATGCAGTTTTTCGGGGACTGGTCCGTGTACACATCGACGGGTGTGTGTGTCGGGCTTCCCTTGCTCCCCCGCAGTGACGTCGGCTGGCTGTTCGCCCAGAGCTTGTTCATCTACGTGAACTTTTTCCTTTTTACCCTGATCGCCATTGGGCAGATCGTCATCTACAGGACCATGGTGGTGATGAGCATCGCCAACAGTGCTCTCACCAACGCCAGCAGCAGGCGGGCCCAGGACCTGACCGTCGCCAAGCACCTCTCCCTGGTGGTTGTGACCAACTTCCTGTGCTGGTTTCCGATTGGTGTTCAAGGGTTGATGACTCTTGGCGGCTACTACCTGGGCCTGGACGCCTACGCCTGGACGGTCGTATTCGTCTTGCCCATCAACTCGGCCATTAACCCAATCCTCTACACGGCGCCTGCTGTCTTCAGCAAGTCGTGCGAGATAAAGGAGTCCGCTTCCCGATACCTGACCCACTCGAAGCCCTCTTAACAAACACACGGGGCCGATACCTGACCCACTCGAAGTCATCCTAACAAAAACACGGGTTCGATGCCTGACCCACTCGAAGCCATCCTAAAAAACCAAACACAAAGGGCTCTTACATGAACCACTCGAAGCCAACCTAACAAACACATGAGGCTGATACCTGACCCTATCGAAGTATCCTAACAAACCAACAACAACAAAAAAAAAGGGGGGGGGGGAGTTGTATCATCTTCATGTATAGAGTTAACTGGAGAAGCCAACCTAACAAACACATGAGGCTGATACCTGACCCTATCGAAGTATCCTAACAAACCAACAACAACAAAAAAAAAAGGGGGGGGGGGGATTTGTATCATCTTCATGTATAGAGTTAACTGGCAATAAGTCAGAACTACACAAATATTTCGGTATATTTTTATTTATTATTTTAAAAAAATAACAATGAGCATTTCGAGTGAGCAACAGCTTGAGGTTATTAAATGTCTGATCCCTTTGTTGTGTAGCATCCATCACTTGATTGATCTATCCAAATGAGCAGATGCCTGTAAAAATAACAAATCCTTAAATAAAAATATCACATTGGCATTTCATTTGTTTTTCTTGCATATAGAAATGCTTACACAAAGCCTGATCAAGATGTTTATAAAATATGTATCTACCAGAAAATTACTTTTACGAATAAAATAACACTATGCTTGCTAATAAAATAACATCGATAAACTTAACAAGATAATTGTTTTGTTTTTTTTTAAGGTTTTTTTTCCTCACCGACTCATTAGTATTGTTTTTACCATAGTATGATAGTTCCATTAATTTCACAAAGGCATGAAGTTATTGAAACGTAACCTACCTTTAAACACTGCGTTTAAAAAAAAAGTGCAGCCATGTAAATAAAATGATTTTCCCACTTTCTACTTTTATGACCCTAGATCTTGGCTACAGTTTAAAAAAATTGGGTGGATTTGTTTCCCCACCCACCACCCCCACCCCCCCCCCTTTTTTTTTTTTAAGCTATAAATCAATATTTTTATTTCTACGACAATGTTTTTCCCACTTTCTACTTTTATTACCCTAGATCTTGGCTACAGTTTAAAAAAATTGGGTTGATTTGTTTCCCCACCCAACACCCCCACCCCCCCCCCTTTTTTTTTTTTAAGCTATAAATCAATATTTTTATTTCTACGACTTGAGCAGTGTTGTGATACACTCACAGACATTGACAGCTACGCTGACAGCTACATTGCCAAATATATTGACAGTAAAAAATGCAGCCACATTTGCCAGATACATTTAGTTGAATATACTCATATACACATTATATATATATATGTGTGTGTATGTCTGTGTAGGGCTTTTTTGTCATAAAATGCACGTGAATGACATACTGGCACATCACTTTTTGACGGATCCCGATCCCCCCCAAGGAACGTTTGCCAATTGTATGTGTGGTCCACTCGCAGTTGAATCGCGCCATCAAGCGTAGCAGGTCGGGGAAAATTCATTTAAAAACGGAGCGTGCTGACTTCTACCTGAAAAAAAGGAGTGTGTGTGTGTAGGGGGGGGGGTGCAATAAAGCTTGTCCCGGTCTTGGCGACACTAACTCTAACTACAGCATTGCGTGCGAACGGTGAACAATTGCTTTACTTTTTAAAAAAAAATTAATTGTTAAAATGGAAAAAAATGATAATTACTTCTCACCCACCTGTCCTGTTAATATAAGGGCCCGAATGTTAACAGACACAACGCAATAATGTTAACAGACACAATGACTTAATGTAACAGACACAAAGACAGAATGTTAACAGAAACAACGACATAATGTTAACAGACACAAGGACTGAATGTTAACAGACACAAGGACAGAATGTTAACAGGCACAATGACATAATGTTAACAGACACAAGGACGAAATGTTAACAGACACGACGACAGAATGTTAACAGACACCATGACAGAATGTTGACAGACACGACGAGAGAATGTTAACAGACACAATGACATAATGTTAACAGACACAAGGACAAAATGTTAACAGACACAAGGACAGAATGTTAACAGACACAATGACAGAATGTTAACAGACACGACGACAGAATGTTAACAGACACGACGACAGAATGATAACAGACACAATGACCTAATGTTAACAGACACAAGGACAAAATGTTAACAGACACGACGACAGAATGTTAACAGACACAATGACATAATGTAAACAGACACAAGGACACAATTTTAACAGACACGACGACAGAATGTTAACAGACACCATGACAGAATGTTGACAGACACGACGAGAGAATGTTAACAGACACAAGGACAGAATGTTAACAGACACAAGGACAGAATGTTAACAGACACAATGACATAATGTTAACAGACACAAGGACAGAATGTTAACAGACACAAGGACAGAATGTTAACAGACGCAATGACAGAATGTTAACAGACACAATGCAGAATGTTAACAGACACAAGGACAGAATGTTAACAGACACAATGACAGAATGTTAACAGACACAATGACAGAATGTTAACAGACATAAGGACAGAATGTTAACAGACACACGACAGAATGCTAACAGACACAATGCAGAATGTTAACAGACACAAGGACAGAATGTTAACAGACACAATGACAGAATGTTAACAGACACAAGGACAGAATGTTAACAGACACAAGGACAGAATGTTAACAGACACAAGGACAGAATGATAACAGACACAACGACAGAATGTTAACAGACGCCTGTTCATATTTCCCAATCTGATCGTGAGAAGCAGTTTTTGTTTCGGGTATCTTACCAAGGAAGGTGGTGGGCAATGCCCTTACCCCGGATTAAGTCAAATGCCACCCCCCAAAGGCGTAGCTAGAGTGTTTGGTGCCCGGGGACAAGATTCGCGCCCAGGGACAAGATTAATTTTAAAGGGCCTCCTTTTATTTTTCACCTCTCAAACCCATTATTTTCATTAATAATATAATCTCAAGGCCCATTTTGTACTCCTTGAAAATAAAAAGAAAATTTATTTTTGTTTTAAAAAACAACAACACTTAATTGTCATTGTTGTAACATTTTTAAAAAGAATAACTGGTGCCTTTAAATGATTACAAGTTGTGAACTTATGATATATCGATATATTTGATGATGCGTCTATTTAAGGCTAATCTTGTTTAAGGATCACACGTTTCGATTATAAATATCACAGGTCAATAAATCTTAGGATGGCGGTCAGCATAACGGGAATATTTTATGGTCTAATAAATTTTTAAAATATTAATAGTAATAGTAGTAAATATGGCACCGGTGCCTGGGGATATTTCGAAACTCGTTCACTGGTCCGTCATACTGAAAAGTTTGGGAAACGCTGGTCTATTACTAGGGTGTGTCTGGCGCTACATGCATGAAGTAGTTTTACCAGCGGTGCAACCTAGGCACCACAGTAGTGTGGTCTACAAAGTAGGATACTTTTCAACACTCGTGTTCCTTGCATATCATATAGGGTAGACATTAGCCGGGGCGTGCATGGCACATCAGCAGGGGCGTAACTGGAAATACAAATATTGTAGTCTTAAGCAGGGGTGTACTATCAGGGAGAGTCTAATTTTAGAACATTTTCCTACTTTATGGACACATGTTTTTGAGCTACAAATCTTAAGCTTCCTGGATATTTAGTTGAGTAATACGATGAGCATTACCGGGGGGGGGGGGGGGCCAATCCTGGGGGGTAAAAACTCAGGGGGGTGGGGGACTTAAGGGGGGAGGGGCCCCACGGGGGGT
>CAXITT010000221.1:135971-155297 GCA_964033795.1 Lymnaea stagnalis
GGTAGGGATTTCATGCAGGTAGGCACCTCACAGGGGTAGGGATTTCATGCAGGTAGGCACCTCACAGGGGTAGGGATTTCATGCAGGTAGGCACCTCACAGGGGTAGGGATTTCATGCAGGTAGGGACCTACACAGAGTTAGGGATCTCACTTTCGGTAGGGACCTACAGGGTAGGGAATATAATGAGGATGAGAACTAGATCTGCAGTTTCTTATCGGGATGGTACAACTGCCCTAGTCCTTAATGGAAACTGTGCATAACACACTGTAAACTATAGCACCTTAAGTTTATAAGATGAGAATATTGTTTCCACTGCCCTAACTGTAAAATATCGTGATGTACGGTCCTACGATAGGAATGGTTTTCCCCTATGCAATAACTTCCTCAGCGCAACCTTTCCGTCGGGTAAACAACCAACAGGATTATCCCTGGGTCCCAGAACTGTGGCTGAGTGTGTGTCCCGATAAATTTATCTAACTGAACATACCGCCATCTATGTCAATGTTTCGCGTGTTGTCAAATATTTTATTGTCCCAATGTCCTATGATGCTGGCAAGTATCTCGATGGCAAATTTTCGATGTTTATTCTTCCGATGGCATGTATTCCTTGGTTACAACTCTGATTAGTTCGATTCAAACAACACTAAAAGTGCATGGTACATAATGCGTTTTATTTAGACAGAACACGCTTTCTCTAGATCATTAATTCACTCCTTCGCTCAAATCGTTGTCCCCCTTTTAAGACTATTCAACCAAAATTCACGCACCCGTCCATGACTTGAAGACAGTTCACTTTCCGTCACATAACCGAATTGTCACAAATCACAACACACACTGCATTGCTGATTCCTTGTCCTTGACACGCGTCCTAACAAAATATCGCCTTTTATGTAACTGTACTTGTGTCCTGGTAAACTGATATAACTTAACATATTGCCCTGTATGTAACAGTACGTATGTCCTGGTAAACTGATCTAACGTAACATATCGCCCTATTTGTAACAGCACGAGTGTCTTGAATTAAAACATCGCACTATTTGTCAGTATATTCTCCTTACAGTGTTAACAGAAACCAAAAATTGGTGATACTCGAGGCGGTCCTTGATCAGTGTTTCTTTCAGGTATCTCTCCGGGGAAGTGGGGAACTGACCCATGGAGCAGGTCAACCCCCACCCCCTCCCCCCACCCCGGAGAAAAATGTGTTCAACCATAAAGGAAATCCTGTTTTATATATTTTTTTTTAAATACTAAATAATAATATTATGACTTTTTTTTTTTTTTTAAATAGTGACTGGGGCCTTGAANCTGGTAAACTGATCTAACGTAACATATCGCCCTATTTGTAACAGCACGAGTGTCTTGAATTAAAACATCGCACTATTTGTCAGTATATTCTCCTTACAGTGTTAACAGAAACCAAAAATTGGTGATACTCGAGGCGGTCCTTGTTTAGTGTTTCTTTCAGGTATCTCTCCGGGGAAGTGGGGGACTGACCCATGGAGCAGGTCAACCCCCACCCCCTCCCCCCACCCCGGAGAAAAATGTGTTCAACCATAAAGGAAATCCTGTTTTATATATTTTTTTTTAAATACTAAATAATAATATTATGACTTTTTTTTTTTTTTTAAATAGTGACTGGGGCCTTGAACTTGAACCCATTAGTGGGTCCTATGAACAATCGACACTCTTGCTATATTTGATGAACCGTTTATTTAAAGCTAATCTTATAAGATGCTTACACTATTCGATTATAAAAAATATTGTACTGTTCCAAAACTGGGCACTCCTGGTGATGAGACTAAGTCCGCATATATATCGGTATTATTTATTCATTGCAACTTCACAAAGTTAAAGACTTTAATAGCACGGTATCAAACTAACCTTACATCAATATAAAGATCTACACTTTTAGCATAGTTTATTGCTTAGTATTAAACATATGCAGCCTGTTTTCAAATTATGTTTCGTCAGGAAAGCATGACTTTGAAAGTGGGGAAATGGTGTTAATTGTACATTTTATGACGGCCTCATGCTTTAAAATATAGTTATCGGCATAATTTTAAAAGTAATCGATTCGATGTATGTTGAGCTAGATAAATGGGAAAACTTTAAAAATTTGATGTATACTTTTCTTCTTAAATGAAGAATTTATCTGGTGCATATAAAGAGCGCTCGGTTCATTGATTTTTATTAAATCCAAAGAGTTTGTGTTTCATTTAAATAGGCAACTATTTCTAGAAAAAAAGATTCCTAGACGACAAAGTTTTAAACAATCACTTAGCCACTAAGCTCATGTTTATTAAATTCCTAACTACTTTTCTTTTTTAAATACCACAATACCGCATTTTTTTGAAAAGTATTATTTTTAAAAAATTATTATTTTTAGATGAGAATCCAGTAGAAAGTTAGTTTTGTATTATTTTTATTTTGAACTAGCATTTCGATTTTCTCGCCAATTCCATGTTCAGTACGAGGTTCAGAAAACTTTCTTCTTCTTTAATCGTAAATTCAAAAATAAATTCTGTGGATTCGGTAAAAAAATTTTTTATAAAAGTATTCGATGAGGCAATTTATAATTTATCTGCGAAAAGCTTGAGCAGTTTGAAATTCCCAATACAAATTTTAATCAACTGTGTACTGGGAAATTTATACTGTATTTTCTATGATTTCCTTCAGATCAAATCACACTTTAATAAAGATATTATGATCTCTTTTTTTTCAGCATCGTATGTCTTCTTAATATAATTATGCCATTCATACATGGGCGCCCGCAGGGGGGGGGGGCAAGAAGGGGCACTTGCCCCACCCCCTGGATTGATTGGATTAAAAAAATTCAGACAAAAATAGACCAAAAATCTATTAAAGTAAAGAGAAAATAAAGAGAAAGTAACTAAGCTGATGTCCTGTCCGTTCATTCACCATGCAAATAAGCTACAGTAAATGAAAACTACATTAAAACATTACTAAAAAGAAAGTTTTCTGCGGGCGCCCATGCATTCACATTTGATTTTTAAAATGACCATCTCGAAAACACATAATATATAGACTAGACATTTCTTACAAAGCTTTTTTTTTTTTTTTTTCGTTTTTACGAGTAAAGCTTGGAAATATTTAGCAAATGAAACTTTTAAAAGTAAATTTTTGAATCTCGAAAACACATAATATATAGACTAGACATTTCTTACAAAGCTTTTTTTTTTTTTTTTCGTTTTGACGAGTAAAGCTTGGAAATATTTAGCAAATGAAACTTTTAAAAGTAAATTTTTGGTATGTTATAGATTTGTTTTCAACATGTAAAATGGTGTTAAGAGTCCTTTTTTGTGATGGGAACCTTTTATAGCGGGAATTATATTTTTTAAAATTAATTGTTTAATTAACTAGTTAACCGCCTAAATACATACAATAAAAATGAAAAGCCACTTTGCTATTTAGTAATATACAAAAATATTTGTCTAACACAGGCAGGTCAAGCTAAGCCATTACCTAATTTTTTCGAGGTCCCCTGCCACTCTCCTTTTTTATCCACCTTCTATCTTCCATTCAAAGTTGATAATTATTTTTTTTTCCCACATCACAACTTTAAACCCATAATATATCCGAGGCTACCTGCAGTCGTAGCTGTTGC
Source organism: Lymnaea stagnalis (assembly GCA_964033795.1). Classification (NCBI taxonomy): domain Eukaryota; kingdom Metazoa; phylum Mollusca; class Gastropoda; family Lymnaeidae; genus Lymnaea; species Lymnaea stagnalis. The sequence continues at coordinate 139,598 of CAXITT010000221.1, forward strand.
GGAACCCACACAATGACAAATCATTTTTGTTTTAACGAGCATTTATTCCGTTGCTCTCCAATAAGGTGTGGAATGCTGCCAAACTAGATTCAGGAATGTGCTAAAATGCAATCTTGCATTTTTAATTCATCAAAAATTTTCTGGTGACTGTAAATTTTTGAGGGGCGAAAATGATCAAGGGCAAACAGCAACACCCTCAAGGACGACACAACTGGAATAAGTGTAGTTCATGCTTGGATGGGGTGGAGTTAGAGTGTCCTTGATCGTTATTATGGCTAATTCTGGCGCTTTCCACCCGAAAGTCTGAAAGGGCCAGTTAATAGAATCTAAAAGAAACACCGAATTCTAGTATGCGCCAACATGTATCCCTTCATTTTGAGATATCCCGGAAAGTCTTCGGAATTCTCAATTTCCCCCCTCCCCCACTTCCAATTTTACCTCAAGCGAATCAATGCAACAGTGCGGAATTGAATTTTAGCTTGTGCCAAATGATTACCCTGTGGCGCGCAATAACGGGAGTGAATTTAGTTTATGTAGGGCGCTGCGCACCATAAAGCACCATCCGTCGCTTACAAAAAAACTCATTGCACCGACTAAAAAGTCTGATAGACACATTGAATTCAGGTATGCTCCAAATTGCACTTCTTGATTTTGTTGATTTTGAAATAGTCAAAACTTTTCCGTGGAGGGTGTCCCACAGACCCCCTCTTCCAATCAATAGCCATGGCCGTCCTCGATTTCTGTCCTACTTTCCAATAAATATGATCGCCAATTTTGGTCTCGATAGACACACAGCCTGGTAGCGTAGCTAGTCTATGTACCACCATGGGCCGGAACAATTTTTTTTTTACTGCACATTTACTTTCCCGAAACAAACTATGCAGTTGTGACAAATTGGCAACTAGATGGACGACCCCTCCCGCCAGCCACCCCAGCTCCATATCTATTGTTGAGAAAGCTCAACATACGGGCAAGTACGTTTAAGCCATGGAAAGGAAATCGTTGAACAGTATGCCGTTACGCTTGAAATGAAAAGACAGGCGCTGACAAATCGAAAACAACTGATCCCAGGCTTTTTTTGCTATTCAAACTAATCAACGCTCCATTAAAATTTCCCCACAAACCTTTGTGTCCCACACAAAATTAAAGAAAAAAAAAAAGAAAAAAAAAACAACAACTCACCAATTTGTCCATATAAGGGGTGATATTTTGTGATTCCTGCGCAAAACTCTCCGGGCACACACGGGCACTTGTCAAAGTTCGTAATCATGTGCTCTGGCCTCTCGTAGGCGTATTCGCCTTGCACGTAACACTCTGGTGTGGAAGGAAAGGGGGGGGGAAGGGAGGGAGGGAAAACAACAAAAATTATGATAATTATAACAGTAGCAGAACAGTAAGTCAGGATAACTCAAAATAAATTAGCTTCGAATAGAGAATGATGTCATCTTTCAAAACTTGAAGATAGTCCCCCAAAAAGTAAGTCTAAAGAAAGGAAAAAATGTGTATGTTATAGTATCAGGAAATTGCTTTGATCGAAATCAGGCTGTCAGAAAATTGATCGACAGAAGTTTTATCGAACGGAAATTCGGTCGAACGGAAATTTAGTCAAACGGAAATTTGGTGAGACGAAAAAAGTGCTCCTGCTTTGAAGTGAGCTTGTTTTATGTGTGTGTGTGTGTGAGAGAGAGAGAGAGAGAGAGAGAGAGAGAGAGAGAGAGAGAGAGAGAGAGATATGTTTTTTAAAGTCAATTTTGTCTTTCTTTTTTTGTTTTGAGCATTAGGTGGTGAGAAATTTTTTCACTTTTAACTGCAAGGGATCTTATAGAAGCCGGTAAATAATTGAAATTACAGTCAGTTTTTTTTGGGGGGGTCTAATGAATGGTAAGATTTTTTGGAAAAAACGCTTCTTATTACAGCTGGGTGAGATTTACTTAGGCTCAAATTTCTTGCGCGTACATCAGTGAAACTGTCAAACCATCAGGATGACCTTGCTAACAGATTGAAACTTGATTTAGGGGGGGGGGGATGGGTGGTCAAGGCGGTGATGACCGGTTCAGGGGAGACATTTGAATACGCTGAAACCAAATTCCTAGCATGACCAACGACGTTGGGGTAAGACGAAATAAATCTGTTTTTTTTTTTTTTAAATACATATTTGACAAAGTTTTCTGTGGAAAAAAAAAACCACCCCCCTACACCCCCCCCCCCCCCCCCATTGTTTAAAATATGCGCTACCTTTGCCTGTTCTACCCATGGGCATGCATTCGCCAAGGCCTGAGTTTCTATTTCCTACGCAGCACTCCCGCGGGCCACAGTCACTCCCGTGGGTGCACAGAGGTACAGCAATAATCTGGTATCCGGCATCTGTTCTCTGGGCGTGTGTAACCACTAGGAACTGAGGAGAGGACAAAGTGAGACACAACTGAGATTCGGTTTCATCGAATTCATTTAAAACACAGCTGCTTTTTTTCCCAAAAGTTTTTTTTTTTGTTTAATCCACTGACCCCTTCTTGTAATACAGTATTTAATTGAATATAATATAATTAAAGATGAAATGCAAATTTTCACGGACACCATAAAGCTAAGAACAAAGACCCCATAAGTCTATAAACATGGACCACATAATGCTAAGAACATGGACCACATAAGGCTAAGAACATGAACCTCCATCAGTCTAAGAACACGGACCCCATATGGCTAAGATTTTTCATTTAAATATATATCTTTATAACCATCAGTTGGATTGTCTCTATGATAAGTGTATGTTGTATACTTGAAATAGTAACAACCATGATGGATTGTTTCTATTCTAAGAATGGAAAGACCCTAAAGATGAAAAAGGCAGCTTTCCTAACACGGCTTTAAAATCATAATTAAGTCACCGGTTTGATGTCATAAATAAAAACAATGTGCTGTTTACCAATGGGGTGGTGGTGGTCTGTCTTGTGTTACCGTAGTAACTATTGAGGTTGGGGTATAGATTGTGTCAGCATAGTAATCATTGAGATGGGGTTCTGGACAAATTTACATACTTAGGCAGCACCGTCTCCAGATATGTAGTCATGCATGATGAAATGAATTCCAGACTCGCAAAATCTAGCGCAAAACTTGGCAGGCTTCGCAGCAATGTTTGAGACAGGAGAGGTCTCAGACGAAAAACAGGGTTAGTGGTATATTGTGCAGCAGTCCTATCGAGATTGCTCTACGGATGTGAAACGTGGACAGACTACCAGCGTCACGCCAAGAACCTGAACCACTTTCATACAACCTGCCCCAGGAAACTCCTCGGCATCAGGTAACAAGACAAAGTGCCTGACACGGAGGCCCACGCTAGAGCTAATCTACCTCGCATCTTCACCACCCTGATGCAGTCTCAACTCCGTTGGATGGGACACGAAGGCCTGTATTGGAAACAACGGCATCCCTAAACAGCTATTCGTCGGCGAACTCATGCTGGCAAGTGCTCCCGTGGAGGTCAAAGAAATCCATTCAAAGACACACTGAAAGTAGCACTAAAAGACTTCAGTATCAACACTACTGAATGGGTGCAGACAACCCATGACAAGGCAAGTTATGATCAGCTGTCCAGAATGTGACTGAAGCGAATGAAACCAGAAGGATAGCGACAGCTGAGACAAACAGGGTAGCCCGAAAAAGAAACTATAGACAACCGACTACAGCAACTATCTCCTGTTCGTGGCGGGCCTGTGTTCTGCACTCAGGCCATCATGCAGATGACGAATGCTGTTTTTTTATTTAGTCTGGCCATACATACTTCTTCATGAATTTACACAGCCAACCTCTATTGACCCTGTAAAAAGCCATATTCAGGTCGATAAATAGGGAACATAGGTGTATATTTTGCTCCTGGCATTCTGTTGAAGCTACTTGGCAGCAAATACCATATCGATAGTTATGCGTTCTTTACAGAAAAGCATTAGCTTTTCGGTAAGAGACCTAGCTTCAGATGTACATTAAGGCGATTAACTTGCATGGACTCAGGTCAATATCTTGCCTGCGATGGACAACAGTGACATTCCAATGTAATTGTTGCAGGCCTGGCGGTTTCCTTTGTATTTGTACAGGTGGATTATTGAGGCATCTTTGAGGTCTTGTAGTACAATTTCCGTCTGCCAGATGTTTAGGAAGAAACACAATAGCTTATCCGTCAGCGATGGTCCACCCTCTTTATAGATTTCGGTAGGAATCTTGTAGGAGCCAGGAACTTTGCCCCTGGACATGTGTCTCTCTGTATCTTTAACAAATTTTGGATAGCGTCCAGAAACTTGTTCGTTGGGACCTTAGGCAGTCTATTAATTGCCTTATCCTTAATTACAAAGGGCGTGTTTAAACACATTATAAAAGTGTTCCACCAATCTTTCCAAGATTTTCTCTTTGTCTGTGATGAGTGTAAAACTGTCTGCACTAAGGAGAGTTGTAGGGTCTGGGGTAGTAAGGCCATTCATTTCTCTAAGGCCACAGTAGAAGTTTTTCATGTCTTTCTTGTCTGCAAAGCACAGAATCTCACTGGCTTTCGCACTCAGCCAGGAGTCTTACATCTAGATCAGTTGCAACTTAATTTTGCTGCGGATGTTTCTCAGTGCAGCTGTCTTTGCTGTTGACATTGGGTCATCACGGAGGGCCTTTTATGCTCGTGATTATCGCTTAAGTAGCACTTGGATCGCTGAAGTATTTTTTCTTCATGCTAATCCTTGTGTTTCTTGGCAGAGGACAGAGAAGCTCAGCTACTGTCCTATAAACCTTCTCACGAAATGTGGTCCACGTTGTTCCCGCGTTGTGGTGTCCAGTGTTCAACCAGGGGGTCAACAAAGGTTTGTCTCACATCAGGGATCTTCAGCTTACTGATGTGAGGCGTTTCGGAGTTTTTGTTTCCTGAGGTCGATTCTTAGGGTTGGATGTTGATTTTGATCCTTGAGGCCATGAGGCGGTAGTCAGTCCAGCCTTTTGCTCCGCCAATGGCCTCAGTCAAACTTACGTCTTGTCGGTCTCTCTTTCTGACGATGGCATAATCTATTAGGCACCAGTGTTTTGAACAAGATTCATACAGGATGTCTTGTTTCGCGTAGGGAGGCTAAATGTGTTGTTTGTTAATAGAAAACCATGTTCAGCACAGGTCTGAAGTAGCAGTAGGCCGTTGCTGTTGCACTTTCCAACACCATACTTCCCAATCAGTCCCCTTCAAAGGAGGTGTAGTCAGTGGCGAAACGTGCAAATGAAATCTCCAAGAATAATTAGTTTGTCAGCAATCGGTGTGGAGGAGATTACAGTGATCAGGTCTTCATAAACCTTATCTATGGTGGGTGCATATGCACTGACTAAGGTGGCAGCCTTCTTTCCATGGCATAGTGGGAGTTTCATAGTTATGAGACGGTCATGGATAATTTTTGAAGAGCTTGCTTGCAAGAGAGGTTTTGATAGCAAAGCCAACTCCAGCTTCTCGCTTTGCCTCAGAGTCGAGACCGATCCATAAGAAAGAATAGCCAGCAAGAATTTCAGTGAGCTTTCCTTTGTCAAAGAGACTGTTTTCAATGAGGGCGGCGATGTCTATGCTGTATCTGGAAAGTTCACAGCCCATGTGCGACTTGTGTTGTTGAGGTCTTTTTGTAGTCTTCCTGTCAGGCAGGGTGCACATGTTAAATGTAATTATTTTTAATGAAATTAAATTTGTCTTTTTTTTTAAACTGCAAAATTGTGTTCCTGTCCACTGCTGTTAGCCGGTGAGAGTGTGAAGGAGCACGTAATATTTAGGGCACCTTTTTAAGCGCCTTCCTAGTGCATGGAGGTGTGCAGTGCTGTTCTGAATAGGGCTGCTCAGACATACCCATGGATGCCGAACCCACTTCTGCTCCTATCAGTGAAGAGCGATCATATGGCCTGAGTCGCCTGTGTGCAAGACTGGTTTAACTACTAAAACAACACAATGGATTTAACAACACAACACCAGGCTGTATCAGCCTCTAGAAAAACACATAATAAGTCTGGTTCAACTACAAAACAACACAACACTAGCCTGGCTTTAACTACTACAGCAACACAAGACAAGCCTGGTTCAACTACTAGAAAAAACAAACCCCAGGCCTGGTTCAACTGCTAGAACAACACAACCCAAGCTGGTTCAACCACTAGAAAAACAGAAATTGCATCAAGTATAATAATAGAAACAAGAATTAATAGCTTGTTTTCACTAATATAGAACAAGAAAAGGTGCATCAAGTGTAACACGACTAAAATCGGTATAACTTCTTGTGGAACCAAGTTCATTCGTCGACTAATACTAATAAACAACGTTATGGCAAGTTAATATTGATTTTTCTGAGAGGTTATGGTGTAGCACTTACAGCGACAACATTAAACAAGTCGACTTGCCGTTTATTTTATTTCATGACATTAAGGCGACATTAAACAAGCCGTAAAAATGATGCGGGCACTTTTAATGTTTTGTAACACCTTGTCCAATAGGTCACTTTGTGTCGATGTGACATCTCTCGGGGTAAAGTTTGTTTTTATCTTTTTGTTTAACTGAATACACCAGCTTGTTATCTTCGTTTCGTAGTCTGCAAAATTTAATGTGCTTGAAAAGGGGCTTCTCCAGAGGCGTAATAAGCAGTGAATTTTAAGATAAAAGGGCGCCCGAGGCCAATCTAACCTTGCTAGTTGGCTGCCCTAGGTGACTTTCCCCACTAGGGGGTCATCCTAGATGATCGTAACATAGCTATGGCCGCCCTTGGCGTCCAATGCTTCTCGGGGCAACCTCTGCGACTCTAACTCTACTGCGGATCGACCCTTGACGAATTAACTTTACTGGCACCACCCTAAGAGACTCTGACCCTGAATGGGGGGGGGGGAGGGGGGAATAGGCAAATATAACCTTAATGAGGGGCGTCCTTGAAGACTCTAACTTACAGGGATCCGCCTAGTTTACTGTAAATTTCTGGGATCCACCATTAGCCACTCTAAGTTACTGGGAACAACCCTGAATGGGGGGGGGGGAGGGTGGAATAGGCAAATATAACCTTAATGAGAGGCGTCCTTGAAGACTCTAACTTACAGGGATCCGCCTAGTTTACTGTAAATTTCTGGGATCCACCATTAGCAACTCTAAGTTACTGGGAACCAACTGGGTGACTGTAACTTACTAGGATCCGCATAGGTTACTGTAACTTACTGGGATCCCCCTTTGGCGAATCTAACTTACTGAGAACGGTCTTAGCCCCCTGTGATTTACTGGGATCCGTCCTTAACTACTACAACTTACTTTGATCCAACCTTGGCGACACAAACTTATTAGAATAAGACCTTGGCAACTCTAACTAACTTGGATCCCACCTAGGCGACTGCACCTTACTAGGGTCCGCCCTAAACGACTGCAATTTACTGGAATCTGCCCTTGGTGACACTAACTTACTGGAGGTTCTATTGTTTTGTGTTTTCATTAATTGCTTCCAAGATATCACTGTACTAACATTTATCCTAGTAAAATGCTATAACAAGATGGCGGTATAATAATGAACAAAAGGAAAGAATCTCAATGTGCAGGCGCCTCGGTAAAGCAAGGGAGACAGTTAAAAATGATAATTGGAATTTGGCTTCGGCGCAAGAAAATTCGAACTTTTAATTAATTTTATTTGTTTTACGGTTTCATTCAGGATCAGAATTTATGCTGTTATCAACGTATTTCTCCTTCTAAATACAACTACAATATAGATCTACTGTTAGGCTGAATAAGAAGAAGCCATCTTGTTGGGAAACAGCCGGACGTCTCTGTACTCAGTTCTCACCTGTGGTTCCAAGAAGCTGTAACATGCACAGCGACTACACCCCGGACTAGGATTCCAGGTTTAGGGTAGCCGAAAGGCATAGAACTTTCGCAAAAAAGGGCTTGTTCCCCATAGCATGTAAAGACTGAATCCGGCAAATTGTGCGGAAGAACCACTTCTTGGTCAACGGACAAAAGGCGGAGACAGCAAAGTGATGTGAATCGCTAAGAGCATGGCCAGACACGTAGAACGCCATGGTCATTCACTGCATGGGTGACTGGGTGGCCGAATGGTCTTAACTGAGCAAATCTAAAGTTGTTGATCTGGAGTTCAATTCAGTCAAGCAAAAACATCACCCCTGGTGGATGAGACCCATTAACCTTGGTCGGAAACTCATCTAAGAGAAGGAGACTCTGAATTCAAACCCGGAGCTGGAGTCCCGAAAGGCGCATACATGAAAATTCCTGCAACCGAACCCATCCCTGGTCTTGGCGTAGAGTCTTGCCACTGGATATGGTGGGCTCGGACGAGAGAGTGAGGTAGACGCCGCGCAACTCTTCTTCACTTTAAACAAAGTCACCCGTGCAAGTCATCAGTCACCAGACGACTCGATGATGATCGTCGATCCTCGACGGACAAACAAAAAAAAGTAAAACACACTAGTTTTTCACTGCTAGTGACGTAATTATTTCGTTCAGAGACAAACCTCCCTGCCCCCGTTGGTAGATAACTTTTTTTTTTAACCGGAACGCTTAAAATTGTTGTTCTGTCTGGTCCCCACGTAGAGTCGTAAAAGACACCTAAATTGGTCACCAATGTCATAAAAGTACACAGGTCTGCAGTAGACCTACTCCGTAATTATAATACGAACCCTTGATACATGCACGCGCAAGTTATTTCGTCAATAAAAATGTTTATGGGCATGACAATGATGAATTTCAAGAAATGAATGTTTCGAAAAGGCCAAAGTTTGCTTTTTAAAATAAAAATATTAACAAAAATAAAGATGGAAATTTTACCATTTCGATGGATTATGCAATATTATTCTCCTTTGCCTATGACAACATTGATGATAATGATAAATCAAAATGAAAATCAAAAATAAAGGAATTGAATAAACCTAGGGCTCCAAATTTTATTGTTTGAAACAGAAATTAAAATTAAAAAAATATTATATAAATACTTCCATTCGCTTAGTATTTATTCCACAAAACTGTTTACATTTAATTTTATCTAGGCCTAATTGAAATTTAATTATTTTGGAAATGTAGGACCAGTAGGTCATCATGCAGCTGTGGGAAGCTTTCGCCGAGTGTTAGTCATATAACAGAATAAGAGCAAGACGTCGATCACTAATGAATATCAGATTGTCGGCTTATAGACCGACAGTCTGAATTCTGGTAGATGACCGAAAACCTCAGTAACTTTCGCCCGGATGGCCGAAAGTCTAAGTCAGTTTCGGCCGAAACCGAAATTAAACCGAAAAGTAGCTTTTATCTTTCGGCCGAAACCGAAACTACGCCGAAAGTGATCAAATGGCCACATTCGGCGCCGAAACCGAAGCCGAAATTCGGTCGGTCTCTATATAAAGATTTAGTTTGATCAAACAGTGCGCACCTGGGTGTCTACTCAAACAGAACACTAACTATGGAAAATCCCATTAATATGCTTTGCAAGGCAATTTTTATAGAGCTGCGCAGAATTAGTCATATCAGACCTTTCTTAACGTTTGATGCAACAAAGAGGTTGATGTCTGCATTCGTGCTATCACGCATGGACTACTGCAATGCTCTCATGGTGGGTCTTCCAGCTACGCTCCTGAATAAAATTTTAAAAGCATAGAATAATGCGTCTCGCATTGTTTTTCGTAAACGCAAATTTGATCACGGTAAAACACTTCTGAGGGAGTTGTATTGGCTGCCGGTTCGCGCTCGCATAGAGTACAAAATTGCAACTCTGTGCTACCGCTGCTTGCATGACCTGGCACCGTCCTATCTTAAAGCACTCATGACGACGTATGTACCCACTAGAAAACTCCACTCATCCGAAAGTGGCAAACTCTCGATACCACGTGTTCGCCTTGAGGCTTTACAGAAGGCGCACTTTCGCATTTGCTGGCCCAACATTTCGAAACACACTTCCTGTCACTCTCAGAAACAGCCAGACACTGGAGTCTTTCAAAACCGATTTGAAAACACATCTATTTTGCAAACACGTGCTGAGGGTGATGTTGACTACCATCTTTTCCAGCTGGCTATTATCTCTTAGGTGTATATAGGCCTGTGTTGTTTATGGTTGCAAGGTATGAAAGATTTAGAATGGGTATTCTCGTATGTAGTTTTTGCAATGTCGCGTTTTGTATTTCAATGCGATAAAATATACATGTTTTCCTTTCTCTTAATATGGTTGACTTTGTACTGCGCTTCGAGCCTTTGGGGATGAAGCGTGATTTTCAAATAAACTTTATTATTATTATTATTATTATTATATGATCCGGTCCACAAAACAAAGGCTATAGGTTTTAGGGGCGTCTTAAAAAATATAAATGACCGAAAAGATATTTGAGTATGTTTACAAATATTTGAAACTCCATATTTCTTTTATCTTTTAACAACGGGAACCTGATCTAAATTTAGGCTTATCTTGACCATTCTCTCGGCACAATGCTTATGCGTCGCATATTGAGTTATTTCAGGCTCAGGGATTTATCTTTTTCACGGCGATTGTCCAAAAGTCATGTCCATGATCAGTGAATATTTATATTCTTATGTTTGTTTCTTGGTAGTTATTTCCTTGTTTATTTCTTTAGTTAATGCCTTCTGATCAGCATCTTAGAAGAAAGAGGTCGACTGAGAAATCTCGTAGTTAAGCGATTGAAATTGCGATATGGCGACCCACACACTTATCTTATAGTTAACATTGCGATCTGGTGGCCCACACACTAATCTTATAATTAAGATCAGTGTTTCTTTCAGAAATTTCCCCCCAGAGGGGCACTTCAGATTTTCGGGCTTGGGGGTGGGCATTGCCAGCAGTTCCAGTTGATTTATTGATGGACATATTTTTGCGGGGGGGGGGGGGTACTTGGCTTTCCCGGGACGGGCACAACCCCCCCCCCCCCGGTGATATAGCTGGGAAAAAAAACCTGAATGCGATTTTGCGGCACACACAATAATTGTATACGGATTATTGTAATCTTACGGCCCGCACACTATTCTTATACGAAAAATTGCGATCTCGCGGCACGCACTAATCAAGGACGGAAAACTAAAAAACCAACCACATAATTAAATTATTGAAGCTATTACAGTCTACTAAAACAAATTTTAAGAAATAACTTTTCATTTTAGACTACAAGCAAATGGGAAAAAAAAAATAATGTAAAAGGTCAGGGTCATATTTTAGACCAAGATCAAAAGCTGGAGATATAACTAATATTCCCCTCCCCTACAACCCGTTTATAACGTGGTCAAATTAATGTACTATTAAAGTGTGGTAGAGTGCTGTTGATAGAAAGGGTGATTTTTTTTAAAAAAATTTTTGGGGGGGGGTGGGGGGTGGGGCAGATATTGGCCCATTAAAAATGAGACCGTATGATTCTCCTGGTTAACTATGCTTTTCGAACAGCCTGGGGCTGACAAGATCGAAACGGGGTAATAAACTAGGTAATCTAGGTAAAAGTGCAGTTAAGGTGCATGTAATATCTTTGTGTTTTACGTGGCTGCGATGTCTTTTTCCTGTTTCCCTTTAAATTTTACTTACATTAGGTTGACCAGACGTTCCCTTCCCGTTTTTTCACAATCATACCGGGTGTCCCGAAAAAGTCTCTCGGGACGCCTACATGTCCCGTTTCTAGATCCAAACACATTTTCAAATATTAGATGAGAAGGAGGTTTTAACAATGACATCAGCCCAATATCCTCAATTTAAATCCTAGACTAGAGAAATGTAAATTTGTTTGTGTTGTAGTATGTTATAAAATATGTATGAATAAATACGTTTTCAATGCAAAATTATTGTTTTCGTTTATGATGTGCCTGAGAGTTTAAATTAAGTTACAAAAGTGAAGGTCAAATGAGCATATTTCAATAAACAGTTTACGGGGGAGGCCCCAGGACCCTTCTTTAGCTGGAGAGTATCCCTCCCCCCCCCCAACCCTCATTGGGTTTGACCCCGTTTTTTTGTCCAATTCATGACTTGGTCAACCTAACTTCCACTCATTCCCTTTCCGTTCCTCTTAACTTTGCTTTTGCCTGGGTTTTTGCACACACTCTTATTCTTTTCCATTTCTATAGGTAGGATACATGCAAATATATATGAGGTAAATCAATTTAAACTTATTTCAATGTTTTGTTTTAATTTTTTTTTTTTTAATTTACACTGATGAAGGAATTTTACGAAGCGTTTACACTTGTATTGTGTGCATGGATGCAGCAACGACCACTACCAGAACCAGAATAATCGTCATTAAAGATGAAAATATATATTTTTTTTTTTTATTTTCATAAAAAGTTTGTGTCTAATTAATCTGTTTTAAAGCTTTATTGCAGACCAACACTCTTATATTATTTCTTAACCACTTTCTTATTTTAGCATGTGAACTTGATTGTATTTGTTTTTTTAATCGACTCCATGCGGTAATAGTTTAAAAACAAGAAATTGTGTATCGCTAAATCACATCTTCCAACAATACGCCAACCCCCCCTCCCCCCCCCCAAATGTGCATAGTCTCCAAATAACCGTATATGCCAGATTTGTTTCACCAATAAGTTGGTATGCTAAGGGGGCGTCCATTAATTACGTAAACAAAATAAGGAGGGGGGTTTGGAAATGTTTCGCAGTTGTTGACAAGGGGGAGAGGGGGCGGGGGTAGATTAGTTGACGTCAACAATCATGTTTTCTCTATTAAAATTTAAATCTTAAAAATTGACGGTTTAATTTTGAGACTTTTTTTATCAATATACGATTTAATTAATGTGCGTCTGTCTATGCACTGCCGATGGCTGGTCAGAATGTTAGCACACTTTGTTAGTGCAAGAGAAGTCAACATTGACACCTCTTCACCTGTAGATTCTGTTTGTTGCAAATGACTAGGGCGGTATGTTTGCAATCATATTGCAGGTATGGAACAAGGACATATCAAGTGTCATGTGCTGTCAAGATAATTGATATTGATAGAGTATGAATAAGATATTTTGAGAATTAGGGGAAAGTAAAGTGAGTAACAATAATGACATAGCTGCTGGAACGTATTTCCAAAATCTGTAACTTCTATTTTGGATCACAGGTCATGTTGAAAAAGCATGTTCAACAGCACCGACAATACCCTCTTAAGCATAAGAAATTAGCACCTGCTTCTCAACAAAATAGGATTCGAACAATGCGAGTAGCGGCAAGGAGATAGAGAGAGCTTATGGCAATTATTGCTCACACTGACAATACTTCTATATTATTATTATTATTATTATTATTACAGTGGTCTAACAAAGAGCGGTACCTCAGCCTAGGGCTGGGCTCACCATGCTGCAAATAAAATTTAGCAAACATAAACATGACGTTTAAAAAAAAAAACATACATTTATTAATTAAGAAACAGCTGTATAAGAACATAACCCAAAAAATGTAATGTCACTCCACCTATTCCAGAACTATTTGCGTGTCAAACCACTTTAAGTGCTGAATGTTTAGATGAGGATGTTGTTGACTTGCCTGGTAAATCAGTTCCACGAGATGAAAATGATAAATCATCTACTATAGACTATGCCCACCAGGGTCGCCATTTCAGGGGGGGGGGGTTCCGGGGCAGGCAAAACCAAAACGTAGTCGGCTTGTTATTTATTACCAAAGGCGCCACAGTACACGGCAATTGAAATAAAACCTGCAAATTCAGGGGGAGGGCAAATGACCCCCTGCCCTACGCCAAGGACTTCCCTGATGCCCTGATTGTTACGATAGAGCAATACTTGGCTAATCCTTGAGAAGATGACAGCAGCTAGAAACTATACTATAATTGTCAGCTATGCTAACAATAATAATATTTGTACCAAAAACAATAGCATTTAGTCTTAAACAACCTTTTCATTGATTCTGCATTATAAAATTTAAGTGTAAAAATTCTTTAACTTGTTGATTAACAAGCTAAAGATGTAATGAAATGTTTTTCCTCGAATTGTGTGTCATTAAAATAGGTCAGCACAAAGAAAAATGCATTTACATATTTATTTATATTATAATTCTTTTTTGGCCAAGGGAGGGCTTTTAGAAAATGTTGACATAATTAAATAGGGGGGTGGGGGGCATTGAAAATTTGACAGTTGTTGACGGTAGTGGAAGGGGGGGGGGTACAAAATTTTGTAAAATTTGTTGACGTAATTAATGGACAAAATGTTGACATAATTAAATAGGGGGGTGGGGGGCATTGAAAATTTGACAGTTGTTGACGGGAGTGGAAGGGGGGGGGGTACAAAATTTTGTAAAATTTGTTGACGTAATTAATGGACGACACCTAAACGAAATTTTCAAATTTCAAACCAGGCAGGCTCAACAAAAAAAAAAATAAAAATAAAAAAGAATGAAATACTGGAAAACAAACTGAACATTTAAACCAATTATTTTGGGACAAGTGCCTATAACTCTACTTTTCATATGAACTTTATAAATATAATTGAAAGGCTGCTGCACAGGTGATTAGATCTAGACCAAACTTAGTACACAATGACATACACTTGATATCCATATTACACATACTAAAAGGTACTGAACACATAATATCCACGCTTTCGGGCCTGGGGGTGCAAATTTCATTTTTTTCTTATAGACGCTATATCCAGTAGACTAAGACAACAGTAAAAGCTTCTAAGTGAATTATGGACATTGGCCAAGTTTTGAATTTTTGTAGCTGTATCCTTCATAATCCATATTTAAATATATGTGAATTATAAACACCTCCATTGACATGGTATATTTCTGTTAAATAACTGTTGTTTTATTGACATCAAGCGTTAACAAATAGTTTACTTTATTTTAATATACATTTAATTTCTTGTTTCGGTTTTGTGTACAAACCTTTATTTCAAAAATTACACTTAACCTCCCAAACTTATAGGTGAAAAATCTGGCACATTTGGTGAATGTCACAAAATGGAGAGGTCATTTACTTTACGGGTTGAGCACAGCTGTGTTGTGTTCAAATTATACACTTTTAACAAATAATAATAAAATGTAGCCCTTTACAATTTAGTGATAGTTACATGTCTGGAGTTATTTTGGGTGCTGGGTGGCCGAGCGGTTTATACCGACTTAAATCAAATAGCTGATCGTCCGACCAAAACCCAACATCCCCAAGCACCCCGGGTGGATGGGACTCGCTAGACCTGGCTGACAAACTCTGAATTCAAACCAGGAGCCAGAATGATCAAAAATTGATCTTGGGCCCTCAAATATTGAAGAAAAAAATAATAATAATAATAAATACACATGCGAAAATACGAAATTTGTGAAGAAATAATGTGTGCACCTGAACTGCATATTTTAACGAAATCTATTAGTGTTTGTATGTTTTGTTTTAATTAAAGAAACAAATATATTGAAACATGACCACACAAAAAAAACGTGTTTGGCACGCAAGTAACTGCATATCATGGCATATGGGGAAGATTCACTTACCAGAGACGCTAAACAGAAGATATAGGTAAACATTTTACGATCCGAGCGATCATCCACACTATGAGCTTGTCATCTCCTGGGGTTTTTATTTCAGCCCTAACCTCACAACCTGTTCGTTTTAAATATTCCACAGCACATCCAGGGGCGGCACCTATTTTGAATGTTTTTTTTTTTTTTTTGTTTTTTTTTAATCAACCATCATCTGCAGGCGTATTTGCTACATTTCGTTAAACGGGGGGGGGGGGGGAAAATAAAAA